>MNCL01000360.1:0-46535 GCA_001932985.1 Proctacanthus coquilletti
GCCGCGTAGAAGGCTGTCCATATGACGTTGAAATGTCTGTGTGGTATTCCTAAGATCTGGAGGCATTCCACAAAACTCAAAAAGGCCATGAGGCATTGAGACAGAAATCTTTGGAATGTGCCCTTCTTCTACTGGTATCTGGTGGTATGCTTTAAGAAGGTCGGTAATGGAGAAGATCGTACTGCCATGACAGTGGTGAAGAATATCATCAAAAAGTGGGATTGGATAATTGTCTGGCACAGTTTGTTTATTGAGGCGACGATAATTTCCCGTTGAAGATCAAAATCAGCTTCTGCTGCCAGAAACTTCTCACCGGTAAGACGTCGGGGATTTTCTGACACAGGTGGTTCGTGAGTGACGATATGATGCCGCACTGAACTAGTTTTGAGGATTGATGGAAACGGTTTAGGCACAATTAGCTCAATGAATGTAGCAGTTGTCTGTAAGGAAGCTAAATGGTGTTTGAAATGGGTAGTTGAGAATGGTAGAGGTGCTGTCAATAGATGCTATAGCGAATTTTCTACATGTGGAAAGCTTGGTGGTTTTGTCAATAACAGAGCGATCTTGCAAGTCAATCAGGAGTTCAAAGTAAGACAAAAAATCAGGAACCCAGAATAGACTGTTGAGTGTGCCTGTAACGATGAGTTTCCATTTGAATTCACGTCGAAGGCCTAGCTGCAGATAGAAAAGATGTTTGCTATGGGTGTTGATAACTGAGAAGCAGCAAGAAGTTTATATTCTGTCGATTGCGTCTTGTAACGTACAAAGGAACGAGGGAATGTGGACACCATAGAGCCAGATAGCACTAGGAAAACCCAATTGCTGCGTTTATCACACATAAAGAGGCGGTATACTTTGATACTTAGGAGTGAGGCTGGTCGTCGCCAACGGAAGCAACTTCCAGTCCCATCTCACGTCTAATATTGGAGGAGTACCGCGTTTTTTCCAAGTGAGACATAATATTTCCTATAAACGTAAGTCGACTGAACGAAGCTTCGTTAGGTTATAAAATATTTCGCAACAGTGCAGTGGACACATTGCCTTACTTCTTGGACAATGTTGATAAGAAGAAGCATTTCTAGCACTTCTCCAATTTTCAGGTTCTGTCCACAATTTAAATATATATATTGCCTTTACATATTTGAATGTTTCAATGTTTACAATTTGTTCGCTTGACGTCATTCTACGTTTGCGTTTCAGGCAGTACTTAAATTTTGACAGACGCAAGGCCTCCGTTTCGTTAAATGTTTTTGCTATGATACGTCTATTTTGATCCAGCTTAAATGTGCGTGGATATGCTTTTACATTGTTCAATGATACTGAAATGATTACCTTATGCGTGTTTTTTGTGACATCATCAATAATTAGGTTAAAAGGATTCTCTTTGGTATATTTTTTGAAATCTGTTTTCTATTGTTTACTTACCTTCACAAGTTTCACAATATTTCCTAGTTGGGGGTTTTATTTTTTCTCCATCGCTGCAATTTGGAGGTGGACTATCGGAGTTTTGAAGCGGGCAGTCTTCGGTTTCGTGCGCATCGAACAAGTCACATATATCACAAAAGATTCGCACAGTAGGTTTTCTTTTGGTCTCTATATTCACTAAAGATCTAAAATGAGAAATTTATGCGTTACGAATATTATTAATTGAATTATTTGTCTTACTGAGCAAAGTCATTTGAAAATGATTCTAAAGAATCAATTCGCGCTTTCAAAGTATCATTTTTTTTCTGCATATCCGCTATGATTGAATTTAAGAAATTAATTTGCGCCATTGCCTCATTTCCTTCAGGCTCCTGGAAAAGTAATTATAAGAAAAGGAATCATAAAATATAAACAAGTAGCTACCATTGAAACAGTTTCATGTGCCTCATGTTCCTTCTGTTGAATTTGAGCTTGTAGGTGTTTAATTTCATTCTCTAATTTCAATATAATAGCTTCACATTTGTCGTGAGTTTCCATATTAGACCTATTATTTTCCATGTGTAATAAGGCATTTTTAAGATCCTGATTTGTTTTTTTCATTTGAGTCATTGCATCTTTGTAGTCAATTAAGGATTTTTTCAATTGGCCTAATTCTTCTTGATGTAAACGTTGTTGCTCTTTTAGCATTGTTTCCATGTCATGAACTTTTTTTTCGTATTCATTTTGCGTTATCGTATTTTTATTGTTCTCCTCTTCAATATTCTGCATATCACGTTTTAATCGTTCAATTAGCTCTTTTTCTTTGACTAGTTGATCTTTTAATTTCATATTTTCTTCACATATAGCATCAAGTTTAGCTTCCATTTCTTTTGTGTTCACTGTGGATTCATTTAAAAGCTTACATTTTGCAATTAAATCAGAGTTTTCTTGCTCTAAAAGCGCAATATGCTTTTCTAAATTATGAATTTCTACTACAAAATCTATTTCTTCCTCATCTTTCTTTTTTGATTGCATTCTAAGTTCTTCGATTCTAAGCTGCTCTTTTTCTAAATTTTGTTTCATTGCATCGAAGGAAGTAGATAATTCTCTTAAATCTTCCTTAGTTTTATTTAGGTCAACGGTTAAACTTCTGTTACTTTCTTCCAAATAACTCCTACTCTGAGATATATGTTCAATTTCCTTGTTTTTTTGCTGTATTTCCGATGTAAGATTTGCAATGCTTGTTTCCAGTTGTGTGACTTTATTCTGCATGCTTTCATACTTATTTTTAAAATCTTCTTTTACTGAAATTTCGGCATTAATTTCAATTAAACGTTTCTCGTTCTCTTTCGTTACAGAATTTAGAGAGTGTCGTGTAGTTGCCAATTCACTTTCTAAATTTAATATTTTTGTGTTGGAATTTTCTATCAGCTCGACATACATTTTTTCTCTATTAGCCAACTCCTGTGTTAACCTAATAACTTCAGTCTGGGAATCTGTTGATGCATGTTTTAGATTGTTTAATTCTTGTAATAAAGATTCGTTATGATTTTGATATTCACTGCATGTTTTGGATAGTGTTTCATACTTTTTCAATAAAGTACACATTTTTAAGTCGGCTTCACTAGTTTGTATTTTAAAAGTCTCAATTTGTTGTGAAAGTGATTTGATTTGGTTATCGTAGTCTTCAGACATTTTACTATATGTTTGCTCTTGGACAGATAATTTCTTTTCCAAATCTTTAGCCTTTTCAGATTCTAATTTTAATTTTTCTACAACTCTCTTTATATCTTCTATACACAAAATTTTTTCATTTAATTGTTCTTTAAGATTTTCCATATCATGCTTGGCTGTCGAAAGTTCATTTTTATAACATTTTAAAATTTCAATATTGTCCTTTTTCTGAGTTAAAAGTTCATTTTCCAATTTTTTAACTTTTTCACTGGTTGATTGAAGTTCACTTTCTTTCTTTTTTAGTAAGTCAGAATTCTCTTCTTTCATATTTTCAATTTGTTTATAAAGTAAATCGATTTGATTTTTACGATCTTTAAGAATATTATTTATTTCGATTTGTTGTTTTTTAATAGTCTCTTCTAAATTTGCTATTTGTAAATATGAATCATTTAATTTTGTATTATTGCTTTCATAAACTTCCTTTTCCGAATTTTGTTTACTTAGTTTTTCTAACAAATCGGCAATTTTATTTTCAAGCTGCTTTATATTAATTTCATAATTTTCTTTATTCTTGAGATGGCATAACTTTTCTTCAGCTAGTGAAGATTCTATTGCGTCTATTTTTGAAAGCATCTCTTCTATTTCAAATTCCTTTTGCGATTTTATTTCATTATTCGTTTTCTCTAAGGACTCTATGCTTTGTTTCAGACAAGAATTCTCGAATTGTAACATATGTGTAGCACTTTCTAATTGTAATAATTTGTTGTTTCTTTGTTCACTGTTGTTAAGAATTCTTTCGTTTTCACCTGCCACAGAAGTTTTAGATTCTATTTCTTTATACAATTCAGAGTTTTTCATTTGCAATTCTTTAATGTTCAGATGGAGCTTTTCTTTTATTTCATCATTAGATATAATTTTTTCTTCTAAATCCTGGATACGATTTAAAAGAAATTTAATTTCTCCCTTCAAACTTTCTTCAGTTTTTGATAAACTAGTAGAATCTTGTTCAAAGTTTTGTGTGGTCGTGACACCTCTTTTTATGTTAATATCTTCATGGTTTTTGTTTAATTTTAGATTTTCAATTTCGTTTTCCAATTCTATAATTCGTTCTTTATATACTTGAGTTTGAGCCTACAAATCAATATTTTTTACATGTAGATAAATGTATTTGTATATGTAAATAGTTTTTAAATTTTAAAAGGCTTTATTCGCTAACGTAAAATATATAATTTATTTTTCGCGATATGCTATTAATACATCGTCCAATATTAATAAAGCAAAGGTACAGAAATAGTAGAAGTGGTGTAACAACAGAAACTTATTGTAGAATTGATGTAAAATTAATTTTACAAAATTTTAATTTTTTAAGAGATTTTAATATTAACAAACCTACATGGAAAAGTGCCATGTGTATTCTAGTTTTGTTTCCGGTCTAGAACGGTTTTACAATTATAGTAACTTAAAAAGGAAATCTCACGGATATCCTCCGATCTTCAAACTTGCTAACCTTTTGTCATCGGACCCGAAAACAATCGCTAACTTATTTGCAAATTTGTTCAGCTAATCTATTAGCGACCACACCTCGGAACTACTTCTGCCTGCACAATTGCCCTCAAACATATATGACAGCAATAGACTTTGACGAAGTATCGTTTACCCTTCAAATCAGCAAGCTCGACGACGAATTTAATCTGGGTTATAATAGGCTGCCCACCATTGTCTTGAAACGATGTATGCATCACTGAGCCCTTTTCCTTGTCTATGAAAGGACTTATTCGTTATTTTTAGAAAAGTTTGTAATAGCAATGTGTGCAACTATCACCCAATATTTAATTATAATTGTCCTATGTTCCTAAGCTCTTTGAGCATATGTGTCTATGTCTCTCCACTGCAAGTCTATTTTTTCCCTCACTCAACATGGTTTTCTTAAACGCAGACCACTCACTGCCAACCTTAATTATAATATTTCGTCTTAAAGATTTTTTGCGCATTGGAGAACGGTTATGAACTTGACGTCATTGTTACCAACTTTAGTAAGACCTTCAATAAAATCTCTCACCAAATTATACTTTTCAAACTCAAATTCCTTTCAGCCACGCTTCTTATCCTGGATCAAATTTTACCTTGACTAACTCCGATGTAAAGACACCTTGGGCTCGATGATTTCTAACTCTTTCTTAGCTCGCTCAGGTGTTCCTCAGGACAGTCGCCTCAAACCGTCATTTTTCACTTTAACTATAAATGACGTAGAGGACGTCATTAAGCATTCTGCACTGTTAATCTATACCGATAATATGTAGATCATGGGACGCAAGACCTGGATAGCTTCTCCTGGTACCTGAAAAACCTCCTTGAAATGTCTCCAAATGCTATAACACAATTGCCAGAACTAACTCCGCACTCGGCTTCATCAAACGTCGGTCAAAGGAATTCACTAATACCTATGTTTCGAAATCCCTTTACATTTCATACATACGTTGGACCCCTTCTCGAGTACGCCAGTCAGGTAGTCACCCTCTCAGGTGACATACATTAATTATATCGAATCAGTCCAGTGTTTTAATAAAAACAATAATAATTTAATTCTTTCGCTTCGCTTTACGCAATCTTCGTTGGCTTGACAACCTCAATTTACCACCTTATGAGAATCGTCTGAGGTTGATCGAATTAGAACATTTATAACATTATGGCATCATTGATTGGCTTAAAGCCGTAATATTGCAGATAATTTTTTAATCTACCAAGTAATAACTGGCGTAATTGAAAGTCCTTTGCTCCTACAATCTACATTCGTCAATACTAAGCCTCGCCACCTTAGATTTATTCTCTTCTTTCGCCGAGATATTCCGAACCCATCTCTCGAATGCTTCCTAAGGCTTGCAATTATTATATATAAATATATATATAAATTGTCGCCTTAAATCTTCACCTCAGTAAATATCTCAGGAACGCTCTTAACCCCGCCCCGCTTATTTAGATTAGTCATAATTATGATGACAGTCAAAACTGTTCATGGCGGCATATTTTAGAGCGGCGTAGAGGTTCCGTCTTAATTCTACATAAAGGCCTTAACTAAAAGATTGTTTAGTACGACATCGCTTATAAGGACATATTGTCTATAGTGGCACTTTATAATCGGAGAAATGCACCAGCCATAACGTCCAACGGACATTTTTGCTTATTTTTCAGCAATTGATAATAATCTAAAATGACATACTCTTGTATATATTTCGTTTTCTGTAGGACGCGACATTTGATCGAATGTAAATGCATAAATGTATGGGTCTCTTTTAATAAAATTTTACAATAATTCTAAACTTTGATTTTACATACGAATTTTGTTCATTAATCACGGGTGTGATTTGGCATGTATGCATGTAATTAGCTATAGCGACTATGGACTAAAACGGCCGTAAACTGATGGTCACTTCAAAGTCGTTATAATCGGTTGTGACTGTATAAGCAGCTTGCACTAATCGAAGTAAGTAAGTAAGGTAATTAAAAAATAATCTGTGTTGTTACATGACTTCATTTCATCCTAACGTGTCAAAAAATAACTCACTAACCACTTAGCTGTGATTGACGAGTATACTCGTCATTGGGAAATAACTGTTAATCACTGCAGTTATCTTTTACAAAAAAAATTCACAGGTAACTGTTTCAATTCACATTTCGTTGAAACGGTGAGCTATTCACTAATCCATAAGATGAAATTTCTTCGGGATAACCTTCGTCATTCGGTAAAACTCTAATTGTTACACCTCGCAAGTATTCCACTAGAAGTAGCATGTTTCTCGCGACAAACATATGGCGCATGAGATGACGTACAACAATATGGTATAACAATGTATAACATAACACAAGGCACCGGCGGTTTGACACATGTAGGGTAACAGGTGCCGCGGCAGATACGCGTGAAACGGTATAAAATACTTGAATGATGAAATATGGCATTATTACACAATACAAACGATACATGACAAAGAGCAGGTGACATATAAAGTAACACCATGACGCGTAGCATGTTGACACGAAGCATTTGTAAAAAGGGAAAAAACTAAGCAGAGTGCAGAAAGAATATCCAAAAATGTATACATTTACGGTATAACTGAGAGCGTTTAAAATAATAAAAGAAGGTTTCAGAGATCAATTAAGCATTTTAAAGCATTATTCTTATTTCATTTATAACTGAAATTTTTTCTGATGATTTTGACTTGAAAAGTATTTACACGCGGCAAAATGATTGCATTCTTATAATGTAACCTACAATTGATTGATACAACATAAAGAAGAATGAAAATTGAAACATTCTGATATACATATGTATTTCTTGGTTCTTTATAATGCAGGGTATTCATATAGAGATTCGATGAGTTATTATGATATTTTCCTGTTGCTGATAACAGTCAACTTGCTCCATATGATAAATTCGCCAAGATTCGTCCACTATGGAGCACTGACGAGTCTATAATTGCATATATATAGAAAGCATGGAACTAAGCAATATATTTACCTAAAGCCGATTCGATTTGGTTATAAAAACTCATCTTTTCATATTCGTTTGGACAAGCACTGAAAGGTCTGGTTAGGAACTTGGTGGTGATGATTCTGTTGTCTTTGGTTTTATACCAGAATTGCCGCCGGGTGATTACACATTTTACATGAATAATTTGTTTACTTCTCCACCTCTGCTAGATGTAAAGAAAGTAAGAGCCGATGCGGCAGAGACCATCAAACCACCAATGTAGGTACATAAAAAGCACATTTGAAAGATCAAACACAAATGAAGGAGAAGATTATGCTAAAATTTATTCGCAATAATATAGTTACTATTATTTCAACTTTATACGGCATAGTACCAAAAAGAAAAGTCAAACTATACTAACATATGCATATTTCATAAGAGATACATGTCTGGAATAGACGTTTGCTAACTAGTGTTTCCGATCAGTGTTTGTATAAATACAATGCTTTCTGGCAATAAAAATTTTCTTCAGTATCGTATAAAAGCAATCTCCTGATCTCTTGTTTCCTTTAGTCAAGACATACCCTGTTTATTTAAGTTTTACATCTTAATTTTGCTCTTGTTCACTGCATATTTACAAATGTAAAAATAAAAGGCGCGAGAGTTCAAGAGGATAAATATCACTTCTCCTCAGACTTGTCCAATTTACTTCCGACGGGGAAATATTTTGCTTTTATTTTCGCGTCTACCCCATAACATGGGTAAAGTAAACATGTAAATTGGTACTTAATTTTTAAAAACCATTAAATTTTCTTTCTAACACCATATTGTTTGTATAAGTGGGTTCACTTATTCCCAAGTAATCGCGTTTCAAACTTAACTTTTTGTGATAGAAGACATTAATTCAGGTTAATTCTGCGCCTATGGATATGCACTTCGTGTAAGAATACTAACGAATAGAATTTCAACTAATAGTGAGTGATTTAACTTTCCTAGACGGACGAAACTGAAAAAAAATAAAATATTTAACTGTACATTCGTCTTATATGTATATCTTATGTTTTTACTGTTTTGTCGTCTAATTTTTGCATAAATAACAAAATAATTTTGAATCTTAGTTCACAATATTGAACTTTCTTAAACAAAGTGAAGTACCGCGCTTATTTCGCTTACTTACGTTAATTCTTTTCGCATCGGCTTGTGTACACAGCACCTTTTAGAAAAAAAAAAAATCATTTTCAGGTATCCACCCTGTATCAGTACACCTGTCCAGCCGACGATGATTTTTTACACTCATACGTTGAATAAGCTTCCTGTAGCTATAATTCTTGGTTATAATGTAAAGAATTCGGTAAGAAGATTTCCATTTTGTTGTGGATTTTAACACAGATTTTAAGAGAAAAAACATTTGTAATATTAAGTTTTCTCATGCAGGTTGTATGTCAAAAAATACAAATTGAAGAATGTCTGTTCAAAAGTGGCTATTTATTTACGAAAAATAACTGTTATTCTTAGTTCTGATCGAAACTAACTTTTTACAGTAGGGTTTTGGTCAATTATAAAAATAGTTTATGATGTAAACTAAAACTTTTAAACAGAACACTCCTCAATTACAGATTCAAATTGACCCAAATTAGTGTACCTGCAAAAAAAACCGAAATAAAAACAAAATGAGGCTGAAATGAGTAGTAAATAATGTATCCTTGTCCTTGCATCATTTCTATGTCGTAAAATTCGCTAAATTTTCTAAAATCCTCTGCCGAGCTGTAAATTGTTTCTTTGACAAACGATAATTTATTTAGCAAATCATACAATCTTGAAGAAGAATTTCATCAGAAAATTTATCAAAAGTTATAACTTCGCATGGAAGTCAACATCAAAGTTATTTGGCAATCAGTAATGTACCTTACATATCTAGGAATATTTCTGAAAGTTAAAAAAATGGTAGGAATTTATGGATTCGTTCTATGACGGTACCTCATGTCAGGATTTTTTTAAATAAATGGCATAGAAAATAATAAAAATAAATTCTTTCTCGGGGTTTAAAGGAAAACTCTTACTTCAGTGCTATAATGTGGCACACGGTGCATTCCGAATTTCTTCCATCCGCGCTGTATGCTTCAAAGTTATTGCCAAAATTCACAAAGATAGTGTACAAAATTTAATGTTTGGCCAGTCGCAGATTGCTTTTGTGCGGTTAAAAAGTGCAAATAGTAAAAAGATAACGATATAGTTGGAAAATTATAATCGAACTGAATTTTGAATTAAATTTTATATGTGTGTATAAATATTACATTGTATCATACCCGTCTTTATGTACGTATTTTACGAGGGTTTAAAGTGATAAGCTTGTTTTATTATCACATTTTAACTGTAGATCGAATAACTCTCTACAAAAAAGATCATATGTATGTATGAAATCATATGTATGTGATCATATGTTTTTCACTTACAACTAACCGTTTTCATGATATGAGGTTGAAAATACAAAAAAACAAAAAAATATGTACTGTACATTTTTTTCCACACCACCCAAATGTAGAATGAAAGGAGCGTTCTTTATACATTAATCTCAAAATTTGCAATTGAAAATAAATCTTTTCATTAAATCTTAAATTCGATCAACTTACAATGCGAAACTGTTAAATATATGGTTTATAGCAACAAAAACACATTAAAATATACTTCTGATGTTTTTCGACGATGTTAATTTTTGGTAATAACATTCCTCATATCCATAGCACACGCAATCACATTGATCCAAATTTCAATTATATGTTTGTATTGTTGTACGAACTTTATACTTACCATTAAATCATTTGTGTCAAGCATTTCTTTACAATGAATCTTTTTAGATGGGATTTTTCCTTCTATTAAAAAAAGAAGTGGCTTCAACTATATCCGAGATGAAGAATTTAATATTCATCTACTCGATTACAATTTCATTTTTTATTATTTTCAACTGCATCTGCAATAAGAATTACAAATTCTTCTGACGCATGTATCCATAAACTTTCGTTGTATACGGATTAATTTCAAAATATAAAGAACTTTTGGTGCCGATTGGCGCTAAAAATCCGAAAGTTGTTTTTTTCTCCATGTTCTCTATTCCATTCAGTCCCATCCGAGGTCTTTTTATAGTTTTGCTCTTGGTGAACTTACTTTACCAAGATAAAAAAAATCAATTGCATTTATAAATTCATAGTAAAAGTAATTAAGGTGGTGTAATACAACAGGTAAATTTTGAACGTGTTTCCTGCAAAGTTTCAGCATTTATGTACACAATAAAAGGAAATTAATTATTTCTATTTACTTTTACTTTGTAAAAACCGTAACTTATTTTTCAAATTCCCATAATGTCTTTTAACATTATTACTTTTGTTAAATTCATTTAGGACGAAATTTTGTAGAGAGTACACATATGCTTTTTTTCATTTAAATTAATAAATAGAAGTACCTCTTTTTACGCAATACCTTCCTAAAAAATACGAATAAAAAAATTACAATTTCCTTAAATTATAAATTCTTTCTTAACTTTGACCTAGTTTGGTCGCGTTAAAGTGAATAAAAATCGTAACTCCAAATTCGCTTAAAACGAGGTTTAAGTTTACACTAATCCATTACTGAGGCATAGTGTAAAATTTTCAATTATGAAAATACACAATACTTCCTCATGATTTAGTATCTTAGAATTTACAAATGTTTTCTTAATAAATCCGAATGATTGAAAAACTTTAATACTAATTAAAATAAAGTCAGACACATGCTTTAAATTTTTTTTATGGAAAACTAAAGAAACTAAAGGTAAAAACACATTTCTTCTTCAAATTTGATTTCTATGAAGGAAAAGTGGGTATATAACGTTTTAATTTTGTTAAAACACCCGGCCTTAAATAGTTTCAATTTTCGTATATAAACTCTTCATTAATGTGTCAGAAAAAGTTAAAGTAGTGTGTCAGAAAAAGTTAAAAGTTCGTTAAACGAAAAGCGCATACCTCGAAATAGGTTTTAATCAAACTTTTCTATTTTGAAGGAGAAAAATCAAAGTAAACTCTAGCTTCTGAAACAAGAGCTACGCAGCACTATTTTCACACCTTGTACCGAGCCAGGCCTTTTTACGGGCAATGTCGTCTCCTTATAATTTCCCGGAAATTATCTGCAGATTATACAAAATTGTTTGTTTCATATCTCACAAAATTCTAGAAAGTTCCGACCACCTTACAATTTCTGGAAATAATTCTTAAACCATTCCCAGAGAGCTCTTTACTTGTACGGCCCGAGGACGTATCCAATTTTAATTGAACTTTGCTATTAGCCTAATATTTTATGAATTTTCGAACTATAGAAAATAGATCAACCCTCAAGTCAACCACTCATTTTAAACGCCTTTTACCCATCACAGATCCCAATTACTTTTGGTCATATTTTTGTTGTTGATTAAAATGAGATCCCACAAAATTACACATAGATTTTAATAATCCTGACTACGATCAAAGTTTCTTGTGTTTTTGTTTTTCATAAAACTCAAAAAATATTTGGTGCTTTCAAACTTAATTGGAAGGCATTCTTAGGCCGCTCAAAGCCGGAAATTAAGCACAAACTTGCCTATTTACCATTGCCATTAAATTAAAATTCAATTAAACAATTAGAACAAATCAATGATTATTTCAATGTAAGGCAAAGAAATTGCAATTAAAATTTCCATTGAGATTGTTTTTAATCTGAAAAGAATTCACTTTGTTTGTAACTGATTGAAAATTTTACAATTAATCGATACATTAATTCCGTTTGATATTCGATTAATTTCAAATTTTATTAATGAATCAATCAATGTAATCGGTAACAGCTTATAGCTTAAGCAAATAGACATATTCTAACAAATATTCTATTTCAGCAAATAATTCATAAGAACAACACTAAAACTTTTAAAATTACTAGTGCAAATCGACATGTACTTTTCATATAATTTTTACAATGGAACAAAACAGTAAAAGTCATTAATAATAAATAAAACTGTTGGGATACTCTGACTATAAAATAGATAAAATTTGAAATTATTCAAATATCAAATTGCCAATTTTCAATTAATTGCAAAAAAATGAATTCATTTTGAATAGAAAGCAATGGAAATTGTAATTTCAAGCAACGGAAATTGTAATTGTAATTTCCATTGCCATTTTTTAATAGGAAAGCAATGATATCAATTGACCTGGCCATTAATTCAATTTATAAATTAATCATTGCAAACCTAATCATGAACAGGAAAGTCTAACTAACCACATTTCATGAAGACCGTCAAATTTCCAAATAACATTTAGAACAGACAGGAAATATTCTATACACTTTCGATAATCTTGATAGTTAATTTTTTTAGCATATACTCTAATTAGATGCATCGATTCCTTTAAACGTATGTTCACGATAAAAATAAATTTATTATCAGGAATTGTAACGAATGAAGTAGAGAAGCTAGTTTTTTTCTTAAGTATTGTTTGGATTTGAACGCATCCGAAAATGAATGCGTTTTTAGGAATTTTTTAAGGTATATAGAATTAATATAACAAAAACAAACAAAACAAAATATAAAAATGGCATATTTTGCATCATTGATGTTTAAAAAACAATTAATGAACAATAATTTTTTTATAAAAATGTAATATTTATAATGAGAACTCGAAGAGTTCTGTTGAAAAAATGGCGACTCACTGTCGACATGATAACTCGAAAAGTTTTCAATATTTTTTAATAATTCTTTTTTATTTTATTTTTATCTGTCATGTATGGAGCAATATTATTTTTTAGTTATTTATGACAATTTGAATTTAAGTTACTTTTTTTCGTGCAATCGTTTTGTTTTTAATTGCTAATAAATCATTTTTGAAACAAAATTTCTATGCCATTGCTATTTTTATTTTATTTAATTATTCACTTTGTATACCCTAAAAAATTCCCAAAAAAACGTTTATTTTCGATGCGTTCAAGAAGATGTGACCTTTTAATAAAAAAAAATTGCAATAAAAGTTAGTTTAGTTAGAGGCTATACTAGTACAATAGAACCTAATTTTTCTTTCAACTTCCTTTGAAAATTATTTTGTGTTTAATAAAAACATTTCTGTAAAATGAAGCAGAGTTCTTCTAGGGGTTGAGGTTGGTTTTCGGTGAATGTGAAGGATCGAATATTATTGGACATTTATTGGCAATAAAAAAAATTCCAGATCAAATCCGATAAGCGTTTTTATGGTTTACATAGCAGTTAAAAACCGTAGTTGTTTTGGTAGGCGTGGTTTTGAATAATTGTAATGGGGTCGAAATTTCATGGTATTATATAAGTAGTCAAACAAAAGAAGTTTGATTCAAACCGTTTAGTGTCTTCGTGAGTAGGGATTTCGGGCAATGATGGAATGAATCGATGTATATCTCATCGAAGTGAAGAATGTCGATTCCCTTGTTTCCTTGTCTAAAACTTTATACAAAAAAATGAAGGAAAAGATCTCTGCTCAATTAATTAAATAATTATTTAATTATTTATAACAATATCCGCCCGGCAGAAATGAAAGAAACACTGTTGTTTTGTTCTATTTCTGAAAACACGGGAGTAAAGCGGCGATAGTTATTCCAGAATACCGACGGCTAAACTCTTTTTATTTGCAAAACATACAATTCGTCGCCTGAATTCGTTTCTTTTTAGTGGTTAAATTATGATTTTCCATTGCAAAATCTATTTATTGTCATATTTCTGGGGAAAAATATCGCTTTTTATACGTTTCCGATACTTCTAAACTCAAATCAATGTATCGATACATTGAAAAAATATATCGCCTTAAAATACAAAGGTGAGGGAGGTCTGTTAAATAACTCGGTCTGCTTAAAAATCCGAAATCAGTTTGGATTTATATATCACATACTTTAATATAGCTTTACAGACGAATACAAATTTCGATCGCGGGTTTATTTCATTTTGTGTAATAAATTCTACATGGAAAACCTTGTGCGAGATCGGTGTCGCTCTTAAAGTACATAAAAAACTGACTATGGTAGCCTTATTCACCCGATTTAGCTTCCTTGGATTATTAACTTATACAATATCTTAATGGCTTGATAAATGGTTATGTCAATTGAAGAAGTCATAAAAAATCCGTGAACGATTATATTTTGGAAACCTTAAAGAAACCAACTTTCGCGAATGAATCGTGAACTTGGGAAAACGGAATTGAAGAATCGTTGGTAAAATCAAAAGGGCAAACTCCGCATTTTTTCCTTTTCCGGGTGTGAACCCGAGTCAGTAACGTAAAAACCGGAACCTTTGAGACTGCGCCACGCCATTGTTGTTATAAATCGAAGAGCAGGGGCAAGCAGATCCGCACAAAACGGAATCCGAGAACAGTCTCCAAGCACGAAAAAAGAGAGTTTTTGTAGAAAACTGTCTTATTTATAAAAATTAAACTAGTTAACCAATCGATAGAAAGAAGAATCACGAAAATCTGTCAAGAATTGCGATCTGTAGCGTGTCCTCACACGTGCACAACAGCGGATGGAGACATATGTGATTTTTCAAAGGCAAGTTTAGAAGATGAAGATTTAAAAAGTAGTATAAGTTTTTAGAGGAAGATCCCCTCTTTACAAAAAGCTATTTAGTCCATAATATCCACAATGTGTGCAATAAATTACATTACACAACCCAAACTGTTGTTTTTATTAGTAAAATATAATTAAAATATATAATATATTAAAACCAGGATAATAAACTATCCGCGAAAAGTAAAAGGATTTTTCGGAGTATACGCCAGTTTCCGGAGATTATGATAGTGTGCAAAATTCGTAAAATACTACTACTAGTAGTCAAATTTAGTAAGTGTAGGACAAAAGCGTATGTTCGGTGGTACAAGTCAGTTAAGTACGGAATTATTTAAAGGTGTGGTTTGGGCGCAGTTGACAGAAATTCTGATATAAAAGATGGTGGAATATTATTAAGAAGAAAACAAAAACTATGCTCAAGCATATATCAAGATTTCGATGACTTTGGATGATGTTTTCTTAAACTTCTTTCTTTAAAAGAGTCGATCAAAATCCATTGGGATATTCGAGGTCAGAAACAATTAATTCCGTTCTTTATTTCTTTAAGAGTCTGGGAAGCTACTTATCGCAGGGTCAATGTAGCTTATTCCAGCTTATTCAATACTATGGTGATTTTAGCAACCGGTGCACATTCCATATTAGAATGAATTTTTCACCTACTTAGAATCCTTTTCTCACCTACTTAAAATGACAATATTGATACTGTTAAACTCCAGTATGAATGTTATATAAGTCGAAAAAATGAGGACAATTCCGCCCAGTCTCTTTATTAACTTTTTATTTTAATTAACGTGTAAAAGACAGAAGGTCATAATAAAATGATGGCTATGATGGGTTATGATATGTGAGATTAATTAATTAGAAGACAGGGGTGGGTATGGAAACATTTTTCGGATAATATATAAATAAATACAAATATGTATATTACCAATAAAAATGACATGTATTTATTAACATACTAGAAAGAGGTTTTGAATTTTATTTTAATCGTAAAAAATTTTTAATGCTTGATTTTATTGAATAATTTAAAACTTTAGCAAGTTTACTAAAGTTTGAAATTTTTTTCACAGGCTTTTCCGAAATATTGTTTTCTATTTATAGTTTTTATGTAACAAAACAACAATAATAAATTCCAGGGTTTTCAGTTTTTGCTCATAGCAGTGCCATACCAATTTTATAGTTTTTCTGTCTTCTACCCATTTGTCTTTAATATATTAAAAATATATGTTAGGCATATACAACTTTTCTTTAATAAGATCTACGAACATTTATCTTTGCAGTTCGCAAATATTACATTAAAAGGTAAAGTTGACAATTTCTGGTCAAAACGAGTTTCCTATTGTTGTTGTTGTTTAGTAAAAAATAAAAATTGAAGACACTATATTATCATTTTTATATTCTAATTGTAATTAAAAATAATACCCTTTTGTTGGGTATATGTCGTAATGGAATTTCAGTAAAATTGATAGTGTATAAACTTAATACATTTCTGTTTTAATTAAATTTTATACATTTTCTGTCCAAGTATCTCAAATTGTATTACAATTAATTTTAAGAATTTCGTCGTAATTTCATGAAAATATAAATTATAACAGCAACAACTTAGGAAATAGTATTGTAATGCCAGCTCGCGTTTAGGAGAGGAGATCTTCCAAGGAGCCTTTTTAAAATTTCGAGTATTAAAATACAAATAATCACGCAAGTAATATAGGAAAGACTATATTCGTAATTTTAGGAATAAAGAAGTGTGATTGTGATTGTAGGATGGACTAACCGTAGCTCGAAAAAACATTTTGAACTATATAATTCCAACCATCGTCGGCGAATAAAGCCTTGAATAATTACATATTATATAGAAATCAATTCTTACATTAAGTTCGTCACCACAAAATGTAGCTTCATCAATACTACATTGTAAATCATCTGTTTTTTTCTTCTCTTCCTTAAGTTGTATTTCAAGTTCATTAACGCGGCTTTCTAACTGAAAGTAGCAAATACAAAAAAGACAAAAATTATACAATTTTTTTTATTTAACAGCAACCTATTTGAGCTGTAATTACACTAATACTGAGGAAACCAGTAAATATCGTTAATTGAAACCACTGCCCAAAGAAAGATCTAAAATCCCCCATAGCTATAAAAATGAAAAAATTATCTTATAATTAATATATATTCAAAATTAGTTAATATTTAATGTTGGCCAAAGACATTGTGCAAAATGCAGCTCTCTTCATGGTTACCACTCCATCCACGAAATTCCCGTCGCAAATCTGCTAAATCATCGTTTGCACGCTGCACCAACTGTGCCCAACGTCCATATTCACTAGACTTTGACTATTTCAGTAAACAGTTTTTCCATTTTGCAACACTTTAAATACACATTGCGAATAATTAAATAAAATTGCTTACCTCTGAAATTTTTCTTTGAAATGTATGAGCTTGATTTTGAGCATCTTCCCGGTCTAGCTCCCTTTCGATCATTAGTTGTTCAATATGATTTTGTTTTTCACGGATTACGTCCTATAAAAGAAGATAATTGGAAATAATTTTAAAAATATTTCTAAAATAAATATACAAATATTAAATATTTGAACACATTCCTGGGCCTAAACACAAGGAATAAAAATTTCTATCCAACAGACCGAATAATTAGCAATTAATAGAAGGAGGTAATGTTTTTCACATTTAGTTTGCTTCAGCTGACCTTCAATCAAGGAATTTTCGCTGGTTTTACTTTTCTTTTATAAACAAATACTATTATATTGGTAAACAAATATAAAATTTATTAGAACTTAAAGAGCATGTACTCTTTACTATGAAATACTACTCTACCAATGGACTGAAACTTAGCCTTTTTGTTCCCGTATTATTTCTATAATTTTTGCTGGGTATATTGTGCGATCACGGATTTTTACGAAGTACTTCATCAAATTTTCTAATTTTAGCTTTTTATAGACCTCAAAAACGTTGTGAAAGTTGGTTCTCTATATATACGTACTTATTGTAAAAATAAATAGTTATTTTAACTATGCCACGTAGCATTAAAAGCATGATTTTGTTAAATTCTACAAAAGTTTAAATGGATTATTATGATGCAAGATATTAGTAAAGCCGAAAAATTATTGTGTTTTAAATAAGTAAAGTTGGTGATTTAACAATTAGACGTGAGATTGTGCATAAAACACAAAGGGAGTTTGATAAGTCAACTTTAATGTGAACGGTTTTGTTAAAATTTATTTTAAATATTTTTTTTGTTTCGATAAACAATGGTATTCGAACTTATTTAATATTTTCAAAAGATTTGATGTTCCGAATTTTTATTTGGACCGCCGCGCAGCGATTCAAAATCGGAAATTTGAGTAAGAGTAGATATAGACCCATATCTTTCATCAACACATTTTCTAGTTAGTAAGAAAGTCAAATGATAATTTTATTAACTCTTTTCCCTATGCTTTACGGAAATAACGTCAGTGAGGGTTATATATAATTTTTTTTTTAAATTAAAACCGATTTCAAAACAAATGCTTTCTAAAGGAAGGAAAATTATTGAAGAGTGTTAATAAAAATTGATTCATTTTTACCAAGCCGTTGCAACCGTTTTATCGTCACAATTAGTTAGCTAGTGTATAGAGAATTAATTTTCCCTGCAATTTAAGAATAAAATTAAAAAGTACTTCATCAATAATAATTTTTCACATCAATTATTTAAATTCTGGAATTTAGCATATACGAGACTAATTACACACCGTTTGTGTATAGATTCTGAATATGAATTATCAGTATGTAGTGAAGACACAAAAAAAGAAAGAAAAAATCTGCTAACCTTTGTCTAAGTTAAATGCCTTCTGTCAAAGTCAACTTTTCGAACGTCATTTTTGTACATTTAGTACCAAAACTCTAACCCTATTAAAGCAAATTATTTAAAGATTTTATTTGCTATTTATAAGTTCTCATGTAATTAATGTGATCCTTACGATTAGAATGTATTCGTTCGTTACAAATTAAGAAAAGTTAGTAAAGAAAGTAGTGAAGAGCTTCGTCTTACATGCATAAGAAACGAAAAGTGGAAAAGCTAAAGGACAAGGTATCAGGAAAAGAAAATGTTTTGAAATATATACGCATATATTCATACATACAACACTTAGCCCTCGAATTATACGGTTCCCCGAAAATGCCTTGTAAATTGAAATAGAGCGATTCGAATCCATATTTCAATTTGAAAATAGATGTGTAGTAAATTTAAAAAATTCTTATGAAACAGTATTATGTTTTTTTGTTTTATTAGAGAACATCATTTTAAACAAAAACTCATTAATTTGTGCCCTTTCGAATCAAAATCGATTAGTTAAGGTACGACTTTTTCCTTAAATTCTTTTCTTTTTATCTTGTTTTAGTTTTCGGTGCACTTTATACATCGGGTGTTTCGGGGGTGTTGTAAATGAAATGCAATTTTTGCCTTTGTCTAATCGCGTTAAGCTGGAATCCAAGTGCCGTGCAAATTGAAATTCTTCGGCATTTCTTCAAGCATGTTAAGCCAAAATTGTGCAATTCGAATACCGTGTAAATCGACGGAAGTGTATAAAATTACGTGTTTCATACCACTTTTTGTGTCGAGTTATATTAAAATTTTATTACATTACATTAAATTACATTCACTTCGTCCTGTAAAGATATCAGGTTGGTAGTATTTTTCTACTGGCTTTCACTTCTATTCAAGATTTAGTCTCAGGTGTTTTTAAAATTTGGAAATTAAAAACAAAGTTCGATATTAGCTACACTTTTCTTAACTGGCGCTTTTAGATTAGAGCCTTTTTAAGCTTTTGCAAATTGATTTTCACCGAATTGTAAAACACATTTAGCCCTCTTAATGCCAGTGGGCTATATATCAGTCCTCGGTGAATTTAGTAAAATGCAATGGGCCGACACATCGGCTAAAAGAACAAACTTCGCTTGTTTGCGTTCATATTGTGTCAGGGCGTTTTTTGCAAAGATGGGCCTGCTATTAGAATGATTATTTTCTTTCATTTGGTTTCTGTTTATTTTGTTTTTATGTAAGGAAGATACAATTGATTTGTTGCAATTCTTACTTGCTTTTATCAGAAAAATTCGCATCTGCACTTCCATCTCGTTAATCCTGATCTGAATAAAGATCTGGGTCAAATGATTTTTGTTGCCTATTTTTGAAGTCGGTGGTACCCCAAGTTTCTCATTTTATTTTTTTCCTAAACGTATGATTGCGTTTATAAATACAGTTTATTATATTTACTGAGTAAAACTGAATTCTGCACTGTGGAATTAACCGTGGATGTTGAATAGAGAAATTAAGTTGCAAAGTTTGTAAAAGAATAAAAATAAACAAAAAAAACGACTTTTCTTGCTTACGTGACTAGTTTATTGCACGCTTATAACATCACAATTATACTAGTGCACAATGTATATAAAGCACTATAATAATAACAGTGTAAACGAATTTGAATTGCATGCATTGTATCTTACAATTATTTTAATGAATAATGATTTAATTGCACTATATACAATTCTTTGACTTTACAACAATCTCTTTTATACGCTGCTTTGTTGGATAATATACCAATAGCCAAACTAAGGCCCGATGAAATTGTAGGAATATTTTACAGTATTTATACAGATTGTTTTAGTGACCCAGAAGACAATGAAACTCCTTGGCAATTAGTTGAAGTCACAAATTTTCTTTTACCAACAAATTTAACTCAGAATTACTCCTAATACGTGTTATTTTTTAATATTTTCAAGTTATAGATGGACTTATAAATATTTTTCAGCTTTCGTAAATTATTTTTTGTTGGGATTCAAAGAATTATGAATAATTTATAGTTCTTTAGATTAGGATTACAATTAATATGGAAAGAAGGTAATCCTTAAGGACCGTTTTTTTTCAGTATACAAAATGAAACCATATAAGAATATAAATAAATAAATTCTTTTTTCATTTCTAAATAGCTTAGAAAAGAAATGACCAGATAAATCTTACCAATAAATGCATATAAAATTTTATAAGGCTCAATGGTGTAGATAAACGATTTGTAATTATATTATGTCATAAATTTTGTATTTAACCGTACTAGCGTTAGATGTACGATAAATTTTAATTAATATCGAAAATTTCCCTAGAATAAGGGGTTTATCTAAAGTAACCATGGCTTTTTCTAAGGTTAAATGAACTTTTTGACTTTGCTGCCCTTAGAAATGAATAAATAATAAATTTGTGTGTGAAATTAACTGATATCAAATTAAAGCATCAATTATATTTGTTGATTTGAATTAAATCAAACATGGATCAAGTATTTAGTCTATGATATGGGTATGGATCATAAGTTTCAAGTAATAGAGCAGTGATAAATATTTTTAGTTCCTACAAGGATAATGTATTTTAGTTTTTAATTTTTTTAACTTTGATTTTTCTACGAGATCTATTTCGAGCATTTTATAAATAATATTTGAACATTTTGCAGTAATATCTGAATGGCAATTTTGTTATATTGATCACTTCAACCTTATTATGTCTGGATACTTTGTCAATGAAAAGCAATTACATATTTTGTTCGGAAATTTCCATCGACTATCTAAGTTTGTAATATAATAGTCATCATTCTAGGACATTAGTTTCAATTTGGTACACTGAAAGACTGGAGGTGGTTGCTGAATTTACAATATTTAGAATTCTAGCACCAACTACTCACCATGACAATTTCTATTACCCCAGTATGATTATGAGGCCCAAAAATTTCAAATTACTATCTACTAGTTGTTAATTTTACCCGTATTATAATTAAAAATTTGTTGAAATAGGTTGGAATGTTTAATAATTCCATTTTTAAGCAATAATTTGTATACATTGCATTATCTATAGCTAATATGTAAGTTACCTAAAATGAAAAAAGAAAAACTTGTGACGACTAAAAATATTTTTTTTCAAAGATGGCAATTTCATGGAGAATATAAAAGTACTGTACTTTAATACTGTATTTAAGTTTATTGCAAGTCTATAATAATTTAATAATTTGTAATTCTATTTGTGTGATCGAGTTTCAAGTTTTTAAAGTATTTATTCATTTTAATCTTTTCAGTTATTCCTCCGAGTTTCTGAAGCAAATAAGTTCAATTACAGAAGCGTTCTTACGTAAGTTATTTTAAAATTCACAGTTTTTATTGGGTTTAAAGAAATGTTAATGAATGTTTAAGAATAATTATTTGCCCTTTTACACACCTACACATTTAAAATGAATCGCAGCCACATAAAACGCTTTATTTTTTCTATTGCGTCGAGTGCCGATAAGGAAGCCGTTTTTGTCAGAATAAATTAATTTATACAACTTCTGAACCCATTTCGGATTTTTTTCTTTGAATTCGAATGAAATCTTCATAACATGACACTTCCAGTTTTAAGAAAAATCATATAATGTCTTACTTCTCAAAATTGTTTGCGAATTAGGGTACTAACGAAAATACTACGGAACTACTTAAACACATAATCACTGCTATTTATAATAAAATGTTACGAAAACATATGTTTTGTCATTATGAAGATTAAATAAACATTTATATAATACGGTTAATATGGTTTTTTGTCAACATGCAATGAAAATTAGTAAGAAATTTTGTAAATTTAAGAAACAATTTTTTATGAAAAACTTTGTATTAAAAAGGCTTTGCCCTTTTATGTCATCACTACACTAACTTGGAACTCAGCTCCACCAAATGCATTATTGATAAAATATTTGCATTGTGGTGCTAAGACCCAACAATAAAAGGCTCGTTAATTAAGAATTGCTATCTTGACAAACATTTCAATAATTTTAACAGAAGGGAATAGTCAACTTGTCATTTCAATCATAAAAACTAATTTCAAGAAAAAAAAATGAACAATATTGTAAAGGAAAGTTTGATTCTAACTTTTAATTCAATTTGTACGCCTCACTATATCTAAATGGATCTTCATTATGTCAATCAATCTGTTTTTGTTATAAAGAGTAACATTTCTATTAACCGGCGCGAAATAGTTCAATAAAAAAACAAAAAATATACATTGATTTTTCTCGAGTATTTCACGAATTATAGATTAATTACATAAACAATTTTTTGTCTTACATATGTACGGGATTTGTATTTATAATAATAAAACCCGCGATCCCAAATAAATAAATTCCAGGTCAATTTTAAGTTTTTTAAAACGAAATGTGCATTACCGCACAAAAGGTATTATTACGGGGGTGCTATTTATGTCTCCGAATATATATATTTATTATTATTATTTACATTTATTATTAAATTACTGTTTTATTGTTTTTCAAAATATTCCGCGATGATCGATACACTTTTGTATACGTTTGAACCAATTGTTTCTTTTTTTTGAATCAGAAACAAATGGCGACCAATTACTTCGACGTGTTTCTTGCGCGAACTTTTGTTGGGTTTGGCTCGTCATGAAAAGCCCATACAGTCGACTGCTGTTTACTTTCGGGCTCATACGCATAGATCTAAGATTCGTCACCTGATAGATGGTAGATGTTATACTCGGTTTTTGACGTACCACGATTGTATTTTTTGAGCATTTTTTGCACTAATCGACACGAGCCTTTTTTCTGAGCAATTGTCTCTTTATACGGAATCCATCACGCACAAATCTTTTTCACGGCTAAATGTTCATGTAAAATCTTGTGTATGCTTGTCATACTAATGCTCAGAGATGCCTCAATCTGACGGTATGTCACATGACGATCTTGCAATAGCACTTCACGCACAGCATCGATGTTTTCTGACACAACAACCGATTTTGGAGGACCTTCTTTAAATTCGTCCCTGAGCGAACGACGGTCACGATTGAATTCACTAAGCCAGTGATATACAGTGGCGGCCAAAAGTAAATTGACGCCCTATGATTTCAAAAAACAAAGTATAGTGAACAATAATTAATTGTGCTCCATGTGCATTTTGAGAGATGCATTCCAGGAAAGCAAATTTCAGTTGAAGTTATTTTTTATTATATCAATGATGAGTCATTGATAGATTGGGAAAAAGTAAGTTGACGAGAGCAAAATTAGTCACAATTTGTTAGTTACAGGCCACAGTTGACTTTTGAGTTATTATTATAAATTGGAAAATGCTTCAATTGTCCAACAAAATTACAAATTAAGAAAAAAAGCTATTGTTGTATAAGTGAATGCAAAGAACTCTGCAAAGTATTTAATGTTTTCTATTTGGAAAGTGTATTTTTGTAAAAATTATAATTTTTTAGTAACATGGGGAAATTTAAGCATCTTACGACAGAAGAACGTAGGCTTATAATTAAATTAAATGAAGAAGGCAACAATTATGCTGAAATTGGTTGTCTTTTTGGCAAAAGCGGTGAAGCAATACGTAAAGTAATGGAAACATTTAAAAGAAAAGGACGTGTGGAAGAGCAAAACAGATTGGGCCGACCCATAGTAACAAATTCACGAACAGATAAACGTATTGCAGCCCTATGCAAGAGCGATCCGTTTATGTCAGCAGTAAAAATGCGGGGAAAATTGCAGTCTGAATGTAGAACTACAGTATCCGTAAGGACAATTCGCAGAATCAATGAATGTGCTAAGAAGGGGCGTGTTGCACAAAAAGTGCCATACGTAAGAAAGGTGAACAGAGCAAAAAGGATGAAATTCTATCACGATCATGCATTAAAAGGCAATAATTTTTGGTACAAAGTGCTATGAACAGATGAATGCTTAGTGAGAATGCAGCATAGCCACGGCAAAGTATACGTTTGGAGTTCAAAAGGTGAAAAGTTTTCCTACAAATGCACTCAACCTACTCTCAAATCGCAAGACAAGGGAATTATGATATGAGGATGCATTTCCGCTTATGGGGTTGGTCAATTAAAGTGTTTTACAGGAAAAGTTACTGCTAAAGAATACTTGAATTTATTAAAAACTGTTGTTATACCAAAATGAAAAAGGTTAATAGGAGATGATTTCATCTTGCAACAGGACAATGCTCCCATCCACACTGCCAAAATCGTTAAAAATTTCTTAAAAGAAGAAAATGTTAACATTTTAGAGTGGCCCCCTCAAAGCCCAGATCTATTACCCAATGAAAACGTTTGGGCATGGTTAAAAATGAAGATTTCAGAACAAGTCCCCAGAAGTTTGAACGAATTAAAAGATTGTACACAGTTAACTTGGATTCAGTTCTCAAATGAAGATTGTAGAAAATACGTTCTTTCTGTTCTAAGTAGAATATCTCGAATGTCGCACAGAAATGGCGGACATTGTGGTTCCTAAAATTAAAACTTTTTTTCGTCAATTTATTTATGACCGATAAATATTGACCCACGAAATATTATTAAATTTACCGCCCTTTAATTTGTTATTTGAATTACTTTTTCCCTTTATAGAACATACAAATATATTTCGTTCTTTCGTGTAAAAGTAAATGAATTTCATAAAAATGTAAAATAAGCAAATAATTTATGTTTTTTACCCTTTTTTTCATTTGTCAACATACTTTTGGCCGCCACTGTACAGCGCTGCTTCATCGCCAAAAGCGGAAATGGGTTGATCGTTGTTGAAATAATCCACATTGAAAGTCGCAGTAAATCATTGCACGAAAATTCTCACGAGTCAGTAATGTCAAACATTATGATGTATATGTCAGATGGCGCCTAGCAACACCATTTTTGTCAGTTCCGGATATTTTTGGTTGTAATATTATAAATTTCACATCTTACGTATAAAAAAACAGAACCTTGCATGATATGTGATTCAAACACTCGCGAAAAAAAAAATTATAATTTTGCTTTAATGAGCGAACTATTTCGGCCCTGGGTAGGAGTATTATTTATTCACATCGTTTGCACTATTTTATTCCTTAATTAAGAAAATTGTAAAACTATACATTCCACTACTTTAGTTAGCGCAAAAACAAAACTAGTCACATTTCGAGTGACATCGATAAAATTGGTTCTACTATTGGCACCTTTGATTTGTTTGATAAAAAATATATCTAAGGCATATCGCCAGCTTATAACTTATTCGGTGAAGCTGAGTTTCTTTAAACGTAAATTCTACAATAATTTTCTAATGAATCATATGCTGAGCAAAATGAACGAACGCTTTTTTAAGTTTTAAAATGCGTATATTACCTGCAGAGAATAATTACTTCTTTGCGTTGAAACTGTCTTCGGTAGAGATGATGGCACTTTCTTAAAGGCAAATAATTCGTTGGTATTTTTACGTTTAATATTATTAATGTATAAATTAAGTATACCTGTGCACTAGCACGCAGGCGTGATGTATTAGTCGATATGCTGTTTAAAGTTCCAACTGAGGTTAAAGATTCTCGAGACCCTGTTTTAGAATACCGCAATTTTTTGAAAGATGGAGAAAGAGATACTTTCGCGATTGGGACAAAAATGCCATGTTTAGGAGTACACTCAAAATATCTTCAGAATGATTGAGTGCAATTAATTAATATAAATAATTAATCTCTATGATTACCTAGTACCATCCACCGATCCGTCATTTTTTCCAGTTGGTTCGTCCAATTCCACACCGCACCAATTACCTTCAGCGAATTTAGTCTCACCTATATATTTCAAAACTCCAGGCCGACTTCCAAATCCTGATGATACTATTACGCGATCTCCAACCGTTAGTCCAAATTCTAAAATCCATTTAACGTTATGTTCAAAAATGCTTGCATTCTTAAAATATTAAAATATACTTCCTGGACTTCTAGTTATGTGACTTCTAACACTTGGCGTAGGTGACATTGTTCTTGAACGATTAGGAGAAACGCTTGTTCTTGAAGTAGGCGATAACTCTTTAGAGGATGGTAACGGTACATGAGTAAGGCGTGACAATCTCGAAAATATGCCTCTTTTGGGTTCACATTGAAAATATCGTTTTCCGGCAACACAGCCATCATTTTTGCCTAAAATACTTCTTGTTAATACCGCATAAAAAATTGTCAAAATTCTACCATTTGGTTCATCTAACACAATGCCAGCCCATTCGCCTGGTGCAAAATGTGTTTCTCCAATGTATACAATTTTTCCTGGTTTTACACCACCGACCCAAACGCGTTGTCCAATAATAAAGCTGTCAGTATTCGCGGTTAGTATAGTTCCATGATCTAAAATAAAAATATTTTTAAATCCTGCATACTTTACTTCACAATATTAATATGCAAATTGAAATTTCTATACACGAATGACTACATAGAAGTAACGCTTCTAACAGTAACTCTTCGTACAATTATGGACTTAATATTTTTTAAAATATGTTGAAAAAAACAGTATAAAGACACGTAAACATGCCAAGCATTATTGCGTAAGTTGAATTCACATAGAAAAAATTTTCAGCAGTAGACCGCATGTTTTTTAGTTTTCACGTTGTACGCTCTTGCTGTCCATTTATACAAATTGATGCAAACCAGTTTGTATTTATAAATAATAGTCCTGAGCTTTCAAAAACGTAAAGTTAACTCCAAAAATGTCCCTGTGCAGTCCAAGCAAGCAAAAAAAGCAAAGGAAAAAGGGAGGTGGGAGCGTAAATCTTAATATGCAAAAGTACTTTGAAATTTAAGAAAAATATAGTGTTTTTATTTCAAGCATTTTTTAATGATAACTATAAATCTTTCGAACATTCATAGATTTATATTTTCTTTTATTTTAGTTGGCAATAGGAATTCAGTGTTCTATAAATTTTATTCTCTCTTCGTTACGAAATTGCTTTTCTTAAATTTTTGTATCACAAATAATTAAACGAAAACGACAACAATGCTTTGTTGTGCCTATAGCTTTGTCCATTATTTCAAATGGCAAAATAAATAAAATAATGTCAAGTCGAAAATTATAAAACCAAATCAATTTTTCGCTGCAACAAACATCAGGAATGTAGAATAAGCCGAG
This sequence comes from Proctacanthus coquilletti, assembly GCA_001932985.1. Taxonomy (NCBI): domain Eukaryota; kingdom Metazoa; phylum Arthropoda; class Insecta; order Diptera; family Asilidae; genus Proctacanthus; species Proctacanthus coquilletti. Next base: position 28,047 of record MNCL01000360.1, read on the forward strand.
ATTGCTTGAAGATATTATTATTGATGATTTGAAGACGATTTTTTTATTCCTTGGATTCATAAGTGCATTTAGAAACTTATCGTTGTAAACTCCTCGAGTAGTTATGTTTTTTGAAAAAAATGAACCAATTAATTCTTATATGAGATAACCTCTACAATGTACAAAATTTAAATTATCATATGATATTGCATGTAATATGAGCGGCGATCACTTATCGCCTTAAAAAAAGAACGCCTCAGCCTCAGTGTGCGTGAACGAAAACTTCCAGCTGAGCTGGACATCTTAGTATTGCTCCTGAAGATTTTTGAGGGGAAAACTATGTTTTACAGTTCGGTTGTCTTAAGGAGTCACATACACCTGAATGTGTCGATAAATAGGTGTTCTTTGACAACAATTTTTAAGGATGTATCTTAAACCTCACCCCTTTCACCGCATTTCAGCCCGTCGAAATTTGCAAGAAAGTCAAAAATCGGTAATAATTCAAAATTGTCCTTGGAGCCCGGAACTCCTCGATCCACCGAGAAAATGTTCTCATTCCGCGAGCAGACAATGCTTCGCTTTTGTCCCTTCCTTTTAATGTGAAACGTCTTCCATTCCATGTAACGAAAATATGTTGCCCTTGTAACGCTTATAGTTATGTAACTACATAGGTGCTATGTACGATTCTTTTAGGTATAGAGCACAAAAGCCATAATTCAAGGACGTTTGACTCATGCATCCGGATGGCATCAGTGTCACGTGATACGTTTAGCAAGTTCGCTTATAGCATTTCAGTGCATTTACCGTTTAAGACAGAGACTTCTAAATATGTGCCAAATAAAACTTCTTAAATGTGGGCACATGAAAATTTATAGTGTTTTTAATTTGAAAAATTGCGAAAATTCCAGACTCTTTCGACTATGGCGCCTCATCGATGGACCACTTTGCGCCGGAAGCGGAAAGCCGAAAGGAAAAGAGAGGAGGCCATCTTAACCACCACCAGTTAGCTCAACTGAGTAGTCCCGGAGACAGAGAAGCTCGCCAGATTGAAGCAAGCATAGAAGCCGCAGCCGCAGCCCAGTGCTGCGGGACCAACAGGATTGTCGTGGCCCAGAATTGAACTGTCCAGTCGCATGCAGCCCACATGGAGGTAGACGAGCCTTTCATCCCATCAGTAGTCACCCTGGGTAGTCAGATTGTATGCCACTTGGTTTCCTTCATTTCATGTCTGTACCCCTCAACCACGCACCCCACAGAGCCACGCATTCAGCGTTTCACGGAAATGACTGTCGTGGCGTCTCTGATACCAACCAACCCTATTTTTGTTTTTGTAAACGTTTACTTCCGCATGGGAGAAGTCCATATATAAATAAAATTGAAGAAGCTAAATAGATTCTTGTAAAATAACGTAGCAGTAATTTATAGAATATTTCTGTATCTATTTCTTTGATATTTTATTTAAAACAAGATTTATAAACAATTAAAAATCAAAATTTTGTACGAAAGCCGTTTGTATGCAAAATATTGTAGAATATTTATTTTTCCAAAATAATAAAAACATTGGCTCGATATCCTATGATTGCTAAATTTGAAAAAAATCTTTATCATTTTTCAGATCCATTTAAATATACAACATATGCAGAAATGATGCAGAAATTTGCAGACATGGTGATTAATGTAGCATCGTTTATTTACTTTTATTGTAAAGTCATGGCTAAATATAAAATAAATTTACAAATTATATTGAAAGAAAAGTGCCAAATAGTATTTCATAATTCTAGTAAAATTCCTTTAACTTCTCATCACACGGTTTTTTCGCATTGCTTTCTTTTATAAAATATGTGAAGCAGTATGGATCTTCGAATGTTTTATTACGAGTACTATCTTTATAAAAATAGGACACATAGGGTTGTATGCAAAACTAAGAGTAATTACTCTTTTCTCAACTATTCGAACAATTATTTAAATTGAAATGCTGGCAAAAATCTAGCTCGCTAGATTGATCTCGCGTTGTGAGCTTTAATATAAGAATGAGGTCGGTCAGAAAGTTCGTAACAAGTAAATTTCAATAATCATACACAAAAGTATGAGAAGAAAGTCATTTTCCTGAGAATTGTTAAACATGGCTTTCACGTTACTCAGCTGATAATAAACCATTGCTGAATTTTTGTCTGGTTCTTCATTTGTAACCGTTTATAAAAATAGAAGATAAATCGGCAGTGAAGATTTTCATCAATTATATCGGTTTAGTGAAAACGATGTGCAATTTCTAACACAACACCAAACCAAAGCTTCCCATTCTTTTAACTTGAAAGAAGGTAGCAGAGATTCCTCCAATAATATTTTCTTTTTTAATTCATTTACTCAAAAACGTTAAAGCTAGTTGAGACTGACATGACTACTATACCCGCGATGCATCAGGCGTTAAATGCACTAAGAACTTTGAGATTGATCTCAAATAAATTCAGTACGATCGAATGAGAATTATCCAATTTTTTTTATATACTAAAGTGAGTTTGAGTACTAGTCAACTCAGACTGTGAAATCAAACTCAAGCTTTTGTATACGACCTAAAGTGACGATCTAATCAGGTAATCAGGTAATCGATCCATGCAACTTTTTCTGTATATATATTGATGAAGATATAGAAATAATTCCTTTGCCATTTAAAAGTATGGAATATCCACGAATAAACTTTTAATAGTATATAATTATAAAATAATAATTAAAATAAACTCATTTTTCATTAACATTTAGAGGTGTATATACAATGCGATCTTATTCCGGAAAAATGTGCAAAATATGCATTATATTTGCTACATTATGTATTCATTAGAGAGTAACAAATAAAAGGCTACCTCATTGCAAAATTTTCTAAAAATCAAATGTTTATATGCATATATAGACAGCGTGAAATTTTTTAATGTTTTCTTTTTTTTTCAAAGATTTGTTTTTCTACAATAGCGATACGCCTTATACAAATTAATAAATATGGGAAGCTACTATTTTCTATTTTTAGTTTATAATAAAACTATTCTACTATTTAATTTCTAAACAAACAAAAGAGTAGAAAAGTTTAAAAAAAACTTTATCTGCGAATAATTAGATGGAGTACTGTATGAATGCATGTGCTCTTACAATTACGTTATAGATTTGGTCATCTCCAATTAATGATCTAGGGTGGCCCAGTTCCACACGAATTCGTAATCTCAGAGATGTTCCTACTATACCTGATCATGTTTCAAATATAAAGCAAGCATACGTACAAAATAGGCTCCACATAATTGGATTTAACTGCATTAAATAACTTTGTAATGAAATTTGTAGAAAATATATAAGATAAATTGCAAGTATTTGTTAAGTACTTATGTTTTTTATCTGTTTAATCAAGATGTATTGGGAAACCATATCATTAGCCCTCCTCAGTTTTTAACTTTATCCACATCCGGCGCTATTTCGGATATGGGAGTATATTAGAAAACATGTGTAAAAGAGTGTATAACAAGAATATATTATACTCCTATAAAATACCTTTTTACATTTTGTGCATATAGGTATAAGAAGACAACTGTCTCAAAGCTACTACAAATATTTAAAACCTAGAAATTTCGTAGACCTAAATGTTTCTATCTGGGCTCAAAGTAATTCTGTGTATACCAATTCAATTACTTTTAATTATTTTCGTTAATCTAGTACTAAAATTTAAAAAGAGCGGGGTCCTTTTTTTAAATTGGTCACTTTATACGTAATATAGAGAATACTCCACGTAAAATTTCTCGACTTCAATAACGTTTTTTCTACTCCACAATTACAAGAATTAATTATACTAGAGGAATTTAGAAACCATATAAAATTTGATTTTCATAGTTAAGTTTTAATTACCTCTATATACATTAAATAAAAAGTTTACTAAACATGGTATTCTATGTCATTTAGTTATGTTTATCCGTTAATAGTCTCATTTCTCTTCCTCTAAAAGTTAAAAGTAGGGTTTTAAAACTTGCATTTTCTGGACGTTTACTTAAGAAAATAAATACATTTCAAAGAAATTACTTCCAGTAGTTGAAGGGTGCAAAGCATTATTTACAAGTCTTAAGTTTTAAACTTGATCGACAAAGGAACAGTAATTATTGGGAAACAATAATTTTTTAGTTGGTTGCGTTTCGTCGACTTTTGAACGTTTTATTTGGATATAGTAAACCATACACCGCTGATGCATACTGTTTATTTTTACAAGCATTTGACCCTTTTTCAAGATCTGAAATAGTTTTCTACATTACTTATTACCTTATCCTTAATTGCAAAAGTCTTGCAAATGTTTAATAGTAGTTATTGTTGAGTTATGTTTATCATTTATTTCGCTTCTTAGATGTCCTATTGTTTATAACTTCGACACTATAACAATTTTTGTTTCTTACTTATTTGTTAAACGTTGACAAAGCCTAATGCATATGGAAAAATATTTTTCGGTATCAAAACTTCTCTATTATAAAGTATATTCAATTGTTTAAACAAATACATTAACAATATTAGCCTTTTATTTTTGTCGTTGAATATTTTAGATTAAATTTTACTTAGTCAGCCTGACCTAGCTTTCCACTTCAAAGACCGAAGTGGGAAATTCAGAAATATGCTTGAAGTGTGAGGAATTTAATTATGGGTATCCTGATTCGAAACTGCTTCTTATCGACCCTTTGTATTCATAAATATGAAATATTTATTAACAAATTAAGCTTTTATATAAAGCTTTATAACTAAATTATCTTACCAGAATTATGTTTCTGCCCAGTGGCTTCCCAGAATAGCTCCGCTTTTATTGGTCCGCCTTCAACACAAAAATTTATACACATGCATATTCAAAAAGTGAAAATAAAGCAAATGTATGAATGCGCAAAATACTAAAAATTAAAACTTGTGAAACGTTTATAAGTTAACATTAGCTCCTTAGGGAACAAATAATCATCCGACCACAAAACGACATTGATAGCTTAAATTATGTTTCACATTTAAAATTGTAATGATAATCATTTCCGTCTTGCAATTTGGAGTTTTGAATAGCGTTTTTACTATTACTTCGGAAATTCTCATCTTTGAAAAACTACATTATTTTAGTCTTTTTCTAATTATTTTATTTGAAATAATTAAAAATAAAACACACAATTAATATGAAAAGCAAAAATAAAAAACCAAAAGCGAGACAAAAACATTTACTTTATTTTATATATTCAGTTGTTAGATGCATAAAACCTTACCAGGAAATCTTGAATTTAAGACTCCTTCAGGAGAGCGCTGCATTGCTACTTTCTCTGTAAAATAAGTATAATTTTAATCCTAATGAAAGTAATAACCAGTCATTTCAGAGATCGTTACAATTGCTCTGCTTTCATTCTTATATAAAATACATTTTATTTGCATTTTAAAATGTTTCTTTGGTTTTGAATGCGATTATTTCAACAATGATTAAAAATTGTTTAATTAGCCACTATTTAGAATAATAGGATATTTTTAAAGAGCAAAATAAATATTTCAACCTATTAACTGTGTTCGTATGCGTGGTATGTTTCCAATATATTACCAATAAAACTGCTTTGTATTTTATAAAAAAAAAGTTTGGTATTCGCAAATAACAATTAAAATAATAATAATAATAATAATAATAATAAAATGTGCGAAATATGAAGGCCCATAGTAATTTCTAGTTCGTTGTAAGAAGATGATACTTATAAGATTCGAAAGATTGCCTATTTTTTTGGCAATTTTTAAGTTTTTAGTAGCAATAACTTTTTCAACAATAATTTTTTAATTATATATCGAATAAAACTATAATCCTTGCTCGTTTTCGCTTCACTTTTTTCGTAAAATTTGTAATAGATGCCTTTGTCCTGAATTCGACGTGTTTACTCGTAATCGCTTGAGTGTAATTACACACCCGGTGAGGGATTTTTAAAACTAAATTTCGTAATTAACTGGATAAATGAATTTATATTTATCCTTTGAATACAAACATAAGATCATGCGTCTTATATTTCAAACGCATATATGAACCAAAGTCTGCTTCGTGCTTTAATAGTTTGTCACGAAAAAATGGATTAAACTCTGTTTAAATTTATGCTTATGTTACGCTATGAAGTTTTAAATGTTAACTCAATTGTAAAACTTTATCACCCTTCAATTTTATTTAACATTCATTAGTCTACAGACTGATAAAAAATGGCACATGCGAATGTCAAAGACGGATTTGGGGAAAGAGGGAGAGAGACGGGGACAGAAAGGGACAAGAAAGAGAGCGAAAGAGGACGGATAAAAGAGAGGAAAGCGAAGAGAGAGGGGAAGGGGAAGAGAGGAAGAGAAAGAGAGAAGGGAAGGGGAAGAAAAAAGAGAAAGTGAAAGGAAAAGGAAGAGGATGGAAAGAGGGGGGAAGAGGAGGGAAAGAGGGGGAAGAGGGGTCGGAGGGGAGAGAGGAGTGAGAAAGGAGGGGAGATGAAGAGTAAGGGAGTGAACGGTGAAGAGAGAGGGAGAGGGAGGAAAGGGAAGAGAGAAGAAGAGGAAGAGAGAGAGGAAGACTTCATCAGTATCATATGATATTCATAAATTTGCACAAATTAGCTCTTGAAAAAAGTTTAATTTCAATTAACATTAACAGCCGCTACTTAATTTTTTTCGAAAACAAAATTAAAAATAAACGTCTCCACTTTTAATTTTTAATTTGTGGATACCAATTTGGAGTATTTTATTATAAAGTAGCACGTAATACCAGAACAATTGTAGTTAATTTTAGTAAATTTTATGGTTATCAATTGCTTGTATTTTAGGCCGTGATGCGTGCAATTGTTCGGATCTAGATTTCAAAATGTACCGCACTGCTATCATTCGATTTAAAAACTCGTGATGGACGAATTTAAACCGAAATCGAACTCAATAGCCTTTATTAAGAACTGCTTATACACAAAGGTTTTTTAGCTCTACTATGAAAGCTTATGCAGAAGTCCCACTTCAAATTGTGAATTGTGACAATGTCAATTAGAATTGCAGATGAAATTCGGATTGACTGCGTTATTAATTTATTGACGCTCGCTTGAAAGTTATGTGATAAAAAATTTCTAAAACACGTTAGCCCTAAAGCTGCGATATCGTTTATGTACACACGAGAGTTATAAATGAACTATATAAATTAACGTTGCCTTTAATAAAGGAAACAAACGTCTAGGGGTTTATGAACTTTCACTCAACATATTGTAAGCTTAATAATTTTTTGAAACTGTTTCGATACCATGTGGAGAAAAATTCCCAAAATCTCTCAATAAACTCAGGCCTAGCGCGATCATCATGGCCGCAGTGGGTGACACTATCAGGTTACAACTATTAGATGGCACGCCACTCCTTCTGTCGTCCCAATACATCTAATCTTCGATTTACACGGCATTCGAATTGGACGATTTCGGTTTAACACGGTTCAAGAAGAGCGGACTTCCAATGGAAGAACTTCCATTTACACGGCACTTTAACACGGTCCGGTTAGTCACACCACCAAGAAATTAAACAAGGGCTACCGTGTTATTATCAAATGAAGATGAAACAGAATAAAAACATTTTTAATTTGTTTTGTCAATTATGCTATGGACACAAATTTGTTGAATTAATGAATTTTTATTTAAAAATATATACATACTTTTTTATTTTAGAAAAAATAAATAGTACTGTTTGATATATTTTCCAAATTATTTTTCAATGTGAATAGTGGACTCGAATTGCACGATTTCAATTTAAACGGCAATTTTCGGGGAACCAATTTACCATGTAAATCGAGGGTTGGGTGTATTTTGTTTCTTGTCTTTCTTCTTTCTTATTAAAATTAAGGTTCATACTGTTAGTAATGCTTCATATTCTTATTTTATTTTGATCATAATACAAAGATACCACACCTACAATAAACGCGGTTACTGTGGCCGCACCATAAATAGACGAAAATTCCTTCTGGCCAGTTAATGGTTAAAAATCGTGAGTACAAAATTTTTATTATAACCGATTTAATATAAGAGTTCGAATATGACAAGGAAATTTCAACGAAGAGAACTTTTATTCTGGTTTCTTGTGACTATCGTAAGTGAGAACAAAGCTTATCTAAGTAATGAAATTGTGTTGCTATATAATGAAAATATTTTTGAATAATACAATAACATTGACGTAATATGTTATGAGCAGACGAAAATTCGAATTAAGGTCTGAGCAGAAAGCTTTAACGTCGGACGACGTTTTGTAAATGGAATAAACATGTTTCATTTACCCGCGACATCGGCGGTAAAAATCGGATAACATTTTAATTTGGGCGTCGCCGTAAAGAGTTACCAAATGCAAAATACATAAGATGTCCTAACTTTTTTGTCAGCTTTGGTTTAATTACTTTCGCGGCAGAATTTACATTTAGCGAAATACACTTGAAACCATTTATAGCCTACAGTCGAAATAAGCAGCTATAGTTTTAATAAATAAAAAAAAGATGTGGCTATATCTCTTAGAATGCATTATGACAGATCAAATTAAAATTGAAAGTTATTTTTACAAAATTATACTTCAAATTTTCTAAAACATAAGACGTTACAACTAGTTTCTAGTTTTTAGAATTTTTTTACAACCATAATTTTTCGAATGATTCAAAAATAAACGGTGTTTATCTTTGGAAATACATGTTCGAATTATGTCGTCTATAATTTTATTAATTGTGAAATGGATTACGATAAAGAATAGTTGGTATCTACAAGAGAATTTAATTATGTGAAGCTGGTATTTATATATTTTAAACATTTTTTCTCGATAAGATTCAGGCAAGTGAAGTTCAGTTAATCTAGTGTGTCATAACATTACACGTATCTTAATACATGACATAAGGCGCAAAAACATAACACAATGATAACATATAATACAAGACAAAAAGAATGGGCCACGTAATACACGCTACGAAAAGAAAGAACTTAAACAGAATGCTTAAAAAAATATCTCTTATAAAATAAAGCATACGCGTAAGAAGTTGAGCATCTTTGCGGCCTTGCTGTAAAAGTTCAATAAAATAAAGGATAGATGTTTGAATTCGTACTTTTCGCCTACAATGGAATTACATATAAAAAGCGGATAATTTCTTGTCAGTTGGAGACTATATAAAAGGCGACACAAAAATAGACATCTATACGTGGTCTAACAATAAAATTCTTAGACTAACGACGATGACTATTCGAACGGAGACATTCTGGTCATCCTTTTATTATTTCGCCAAAAGTTTAGCTTGATTGAGCCTTCCCCATTCATGAATAATGACATTTTAAAATTTTGTCAATTATTGCACAATTATTGTGTAGAAAAATAAACACCGAAATAAGAACTTTTATTAAAATTCCCACACAAAACTTGAAACTATAACCATGAAAACATTCGAAACCATGCAAAAATTTAGTAGCATGATGTTGTCCAACACAAGAATTGATAGAAAAGGTGCTTAATGTTATGAAAAATGATCCTCGCGCAACCGATAGAATTATGGAAAGACAACATCAACCGTGAAATAATTTAATTCGTTCTAAGAGAAAGTTTAGGAAAAATAGACGCGCAACATTTTTTTAAGTTGGTGAGAGTTCAACATTCCGCAAAAATTCTTCAAAGTCAGAAAAACAACACAAAATCCTGAAATCGACAAAGCTCAAAGCGTGAACTTCTGAACAGAAATTAAAATCTCTGCTACAAACCAAAAAATATATCGAAAAATAAAGTTATGCCGATTACTTCCTAAGATAGCAAAGCATTATCCATCAAGTATTTACTCCATTAGGTTAAAGTGTGACCAGGAATTCCTATTAATGTTTTAAAAATGTTTGATGGCGAAAATTCAACATATTAGGCCTGAATATCACGATCACAATAACTAGTGTCTTCTTCAAGTCTCAATGCACTGATTGCTTGAAAATCTTTGCTCAAAAATCAAGTCTGTGTGTTGATCGTGCTCGCTAGATCTAGCACTACGGGTTTATTCTCCAAACTCAAGTTATCCATGAAATAATGAGTTTTTAGTCATATTAAAGGCATTCAAAAATTATTCACAAGCATCATGAAGGCTATAGAACAAAACACACAGGAAAAATCGGATCACTTTTTCATCTATTTAAAGAGAATATTGAGTCACAATTGCGGAGTTTACTTTGAATAAATCGAAATAAAAACTATCAAAAGTCAATGCGTTTTAATTTACAACCCCAATTCGGGGACTTTATTGTCACACACTCGAAGAATTAAAATCTTTCTAAAGAAATTAGAAGAACGGCTATAGTCAACGAAAACTATATTTGTGCAGATTAATGAATACTTAATTTGCTTATGTTTCTGGTGAACTATGCTACGTGTTAGAAAGAATTTTGTTTGCAGGCTAGTACATTTTTAATAATATTTGTTAACTGATTTCTATTATTTTTAAATAAAAATTTATATAATATGACTTTAACAAATTATTAATATCATTTCTTAAACTCTTAAATATTTTAATAATTAACGAAGTAAGAGACGTCGACGAACGTTTTTCTAACAAATATATTTTTTAACTTGATGAACTTTCTGTCCTAATTGAGCAGTTTTTCTAAAAAAAAACGATTAAAATTTCAACAAATAAAAATCAGAGCGACGAATTGCGAAAAAAGCAAAAATTTATTTTGATTTTGGGCCATTTCAACAAAAATATATATTTTCGGTTGTTCTACTCTACTTACATAAAGTATACTATTGGCAGAGAAGTTACAACTTTCACCAACCACACATCTCAATAATGGAATGTAAGATGTTTGCGTATGTATTCAGCTTTTATGCATAAAAAATATTGTAACAATGAATAAAGACATATTTAGATGCATATAAAATTAAATTAAATTAACAGATTCCAAAAATAAAATTTTGAAAAGACGTCAATTTTGTTGCCCAACAATTTAAAAACCGCTCTTAAGGAAAATACCACTGTGATCTGTTGAAAAATCGATTGTTTATGTACTTTCAAGAAAATTACCTCTAAGAATTATGTTAAAATTTTCAGAAGGAATGAAGTCCTTTCAATCGCGATTATTCCGCTTAAAATTTTTTTTCCAAAATATTCATCACGTTAAGCAAGGCTGTTTCTTCTTATTTTGGAAATTTTTGTTATTCCAAGCACGTTGATTAAAAGAAATTGTCTAAAAGCTTGACTTATTCATAAAACAGGATGGAATTTTACGAAAATGGGAAAACGGCTACGTTTAACGATAGCTCCATTTATGAATTTTAAAAAAAAACAATTTTTTTTAAATTAAAGACGCCGAAAAAAACCATGCTCACCGTTGGAAAACAATTTTTATGGATCTCCACTTTATAAATAAATATTGGATTTTTTCAATAAATCAGTCTATGGGGCCATCCCAGTGGTGTTCCCTTTTCAGAATGCGAGTGAGGCAAAGCAATTTTTTCCGATAGAGTGCTATAATTTTCTAATATTATCTGTAGAATTCTAGTGACTCGTAGCGTAACCAGTGCAGTAAATCTGATTCAAACTCAACATGAGCTAATCTTTATTATGTCATCGATTCTCACCAAAAATGGCATTTACACTGCCCACTGTGGAAAACTTAATAGCGCACAACAAAATCTTGTAAACAAAAGATAAAAGTAGGTCTCTTACTCTTCGAATTGATTATGTATTTTTTTAGAAAGGAAGCATATGTCAATAATATTCTATTTAAGACTTACAGGGCTGCTTAAGAATTTTTCAATTACTTTTTTATAGTTGCAAAAGATAATAACAATCACCTTTCTTAAAGTTATTGCACCACAGATCACGCTCAGTGTGTGAGATATTTCCAACTTTGAGTCACGATGTAAACTGTAGCGCTCTGTTCATTTGGTAAACTAAAAAGCTTTTTAAAGCTGAAGACAGAAGCATTGTGGGAGTAAAGGTGATCTACGGCAAAATCGCCGTAAAGCTAAGCTTTACCCTGCTCTGCTAGTGCCGGTGACGTTCTTGTTTTTCTGTTTTTACAGCTCTGCTTTGTTGGAAATGCGTTTCTAACTTAGCAATTCTATAGGGGGACACTAGAGAGATCTTGACACAAAATGGTTCTTTTACCTTACCTCTGTTCGATTTCATTCTTAATTCCAGATCTGAAAGCCGCTATATAAGGTATAAGGTCTAGCATTATTTTTCTAGCTAATATTAACCCTTTCGGCCCTGTTGGTTGCAATTACCATCGCAATATTTAGGGCTCTGTTATCTTTGTTTTAATTTCTGTAAATTTTTACTTTGGGAACCTGAGGATGGCAATGAACTTCTTATAGCAATTGTATACAATTTTTGCGCTTTTTTTGTAAGCATCAAAAAACTAAGGACTGAAAAAGTTAAGAACACTGCTATAAAACAGGGACTGTGTCTGTCGCATATTTTAGGCCTAAAAACTAAAAAAATTTGTTAATGAAAGAATCTATTTAGAAATTTGGGTGACACGCCTTTCTAAAAATGTTATAGAAACTTTAATTACTAAATTATTACAGGTTTATTATTTAAAATTACTGATTATTTACCTCGAAAGTATCGTTGATGATACATATGGACTCAGATTTAAAAACCAATCAAGTAACAATTAGAAGTGAACAAGTTGATTACAGAATTAAGTTGCAGTAAAAAAATTCAAAAAAACATATTCAGCATAGAAGTCAATTGGACGACCTTTTTCAAATTTTATTAATAATACTAATATTTAGAAATATTTTAAATGAATGTGCAGTGTATCATATTTTAAGGTTCAAAAAAAAAAAGATACGAAAGAAAATCAAAAAAAATTGTGAGGCTTTGTATTCTGTGTTATCTCAACGATAACTAAAAACCAGCGATGGCAAATTTAGCACTTGTTTGCACGATTCAAGGAATATATGAAATTATCTTCGTCTTAAATTTCAGAGGAAAATCAAATTGTAACGAGTTGTCGTTTTTTTAACCCATAGAGTGAAGTATCGTTTGAAAGTTTTAAAAGGGTGCCTACTATCTCCGAAGTTGTTGAATAAAAAAATTTTGAATTTCTCACATTGGTAGATCTAGTAAATTGATATATTTTTAATTTATTTATAAGAATTTTTATTATAAGAATATAAGTCCTAATCGATAACAAATGTATGTAAATGAGTTTAACAAAAATTTGTGTCTATATATTTCATAGTAGAAAAATGTGTATAGATTACAAAAAGATAGATGATTATCATACACCATCTGTATTCAGTTATATGTAGATAAAAAAATGTTTCGTGCGTGCAAAGAACGTGTTTGGCAAGCACAAGATAGAGTTCCGTAGTCATTAAATACATCGTAACTGAAGGGTTGAAATCAAAAGGTCCGAAAACATTTTTGTTTCATTTTAGGAGACCTATCTAAAGGCATCCCACTCAATGGAGTAAGTGAGAAAAAATCTTTTTGAGTACATCTTTTAGTCTATGGGAGGGAGGTCCAAAAAAATAATTTTTTTTTTTTCAAAAATCTCATCACTTATCTTTTCGGGTCATCAATCTACGTCTGTATACCAAGTTTTATCTTAATAGGAACATAAATGAAAGAATGGAAAGGACATATGGACGGACAGACATGACGAAATTATAATATAATGGCTCCGTTTTTCTGCCATTTGGTTACGGAACCCTAAAAAGGCCCACTCTTATACCAGGCATAGATGACATTTAAAAAGAATTGCCTAGAACCAAAAAAGGTAAAACAGCTAAGATATATTTGAAAAGCGAAGCGTAGTTTCTCTACAGAATTACTAAAATTTTGAGTCAAAGGTTGAAATATTCTTCAGTTTTGGCCATTTAGTGATTAATTTTTATATATGAAGACATGAAAACCCTAAGTAAGACACCCCCTAGCAACAAAAGTGTAATCCAATCGAATAACCGCAAAAGCATCATTTATAACACACGAGTAACGGTAATTTGGTGGATGTGCCCAAATCGTCAAGTGCGTTTCCGTTGCATTAAACGCCTATTCAGCTTTCTAATAAGAAACAACATTCCCGTGGCCATTCTCACCCGAAAGAATAAGCCACCCCGCCAAAATCACTGTCTTTAGTTCTAGTACAAACTCTGTGACCGGCGACGAGACTTTCTGATTGTGTCTAGTTAATAAAAAGTTGTAAGTGAACTTATTTTTGTTCTTAAACTACTTACTAACAGTTTTTATTTGGATTAATCCGATCAGTCAAAGGCCGAAGAAAAATTTAGTTCGGCCTTCAGCTAATCAAGTTCATTTTGTTTCTTTAGAGAGGAGCAAAAAGGAATTTTTAGTATTACATACATACTATTTCTAAGTTTTTCCTACAAGAAAATTTCTATTCCATTTAATCAGTTTATCTTGCTCTTAATTCAAAATAACTGCAGTCCTACATTGGCGATCTTAACACACTGTCGGCGGGTAACACCGTGAGCTTAAAAATTAGGGAAATATGAAAAAGTGCACCTTTTACAAAACAAGTAATATCTTCACAACTAATAATAGGATTTCAATGAAATTCGGAAAATAAGTAGCATATAATATTTCAGTTCAAAATTCTTGTGAATGTAAAAATAAATCCTGCCTCTTCTAAAACAAAAAAAAAGTCCTGCCTCTTCTAAAACTTAAAGATACGGACCTCGAACAATTTTCTAATAAAAAAATAAAACATCTGGGTTCTATTCATTTTTAAAACTCATTTATTGCACCAGGAAATGCATATGCGTAGTTGGATTGTTTTCTTAGGACGAAGATCAAGAAAGGGATCTACGGTTTGCCAAAACAACCTGAAGATTGCTTACAAAGAGTTATGTAAAACAAAATATTCATTAAATGAAAAAAAAACAAGCGTTGGTAAGTGCGTTACTAACACTTAACGCACGTTCTGCAGAAAAGGTATTAATAACCCTTCCCGCCGATAGTGCGTTAACAGTGCACCCACAGTGAAATTGTGTCGAATACAGTGTTCACGGATCACGCAAAATTACGCTCTTTGCGAACTTTACTCGAGCGTGTATCACGCAAAATTACGTTAACACGTTCCCTACGTTACGCTTAACCTCATTTATACGCCAAGCTGAAAATGAGATGTTGAAAATAATAAGATGTTAGCATCTAAAAATTAATTGTTGATAGACAGATAGATAGAGTTTTTGGTAATTTAATGATGTTAACTTCAGTTTTTGAGTCGTGTACTGATAACGGTACACGCGGCGTGGTGATTAATCAGAGAATATTTCAGTCGTTAGCTGTTTGTGGGAAGAAGTGCTAGTTCAATTATCATATCATAAAAAAATAAAAATTTAATTTTTTTTTTATAGACATTTAGGTATATATTATAATTAAGAAAGGAGGTGTGGTAAATCTGTGATATACGTAAAACCTTTGAAAAGCTTGTTTTCTAGAATTTTTCATCCGTTTAGTCATATAATTCCTAATTTTTATTGGCCCAATCGTAAACAAAAAAATTGCTGGTATTGGGAGAAATAACAAGTGATACGTCCAGTGAAATTGGTATACAACGTGTTGCCAATACCTTTCGAGTTATATATAGTAGCGATAGTGAAGATGATACAAGAGGAAGAGGAAGATTAGTTCCTAATGGAAATCAATCTCAGATTCCACCTTTCGTGCATCGACCTGGATTGCAAAATTTCGAAACTAATTGTCGCAAAGCAAAAGATTTTTGTCTACTACTTGTAACAGAAGATTTATCACAAGAGATAGCAGATCAAACAAACGTATATGCATCTCAAGTAATGCATCGAAATCAATCTGAGCGATAAATCTTTAGTTACCAACTTCAAAAGATGAAATTAAGAAAATTTTCCCCGCAATGTCAAATGTCAAATAGTTTTGAAGTACTTCTAAGAATTCATTTTACTAATAACGAAGAACTCAGAAGTGGTGAACGCCTTGATAAAATAAAAAGAATTGTAGATAACCTGAATGAAAATTTAGAAAAAAATTATAATCCCCCAGAAAATGTTTGCATTGATGAATCAATTATACGGCTCAGCTTCAAGCAATACATGAAACAAAAAAGGCACAAATATGGCTTTAAGATCTTCAAATTATGCTCAAGACAAGGCTATATTCATCGTTTTCAAATATACCACGGTAAGCATTCAAGTAACGCAAAGCTGACTCCAACAAATATCGTAATGACACACCATATACATTGAGAAATACTATACCAGCGTAGATTTAGCACTACATTTAGTTAATAAAAATACTCATCTAGTGCGTACAATTCGCTCAAATCGTCGAGGTCTAGATAAAGTAGTTATTGGGAAAAAATTAAAACGTGGAGATATCTTTGGAAAAGAGCATAGAACTGGAATTACTCTGATGAAATGGAGAGATAAGCGTAATATTTTGGCGTTGTCTACAAAGCATTCTGTAGATAGAGTGAATATAAGAATAAAAGGACGAGTTTTCATAAAATCTGTTTTATTTCTGGACTACAATGACAATAAATGTCCCGTGGACGTATCCGACCAAATCCGCGATTTTGTAAACTTATTATCGCGTACCGTTTTCTGTACACGTGGCATGGAAATGAGACCTACTCATTTACACTCTGGCTAGGAACGTGTTAATATTTATATGACTGCAGGTAGAATAAAAATATGGGTAATAATGGTAATGCTAGCTACATCGCTTCCTTGTATTTTAGGCTACTGCCTAGGGTTGGGAAAACAAGCCCATAAAGTCTAATAGTTCTTTCCCAGAAAAACTAACTGTATTTAGCAAACGAGAATCTGCAAATATTTCCCACGTTTGCATTTTGTTCTGTGTGCTTGTGGAATTTAAAAAGTTGTATGAATTTATTATTTTTCATTAAATTTTATAATCAAAAAGTTTCTTTTTTTTACTCTTTACCTTTCTTAGGATATACAATAAAATATTACTTACTGAATTACTTAAAGGGTTAAATCCTCGTATTCAAGCGTCTTTTGCAATATATATGTACATATACCATATATGCAATACACGAGAGCAAAATTAATAAAAAAATCCAATCAATCGTGATACATAATTTTTTTCTTTGCTACGTAATATTACTGATGCGCCTTAAAGACATAAATTGAATGGTGCCTCTGCAAAGAGAGGGTTAAGTTGTAGCAGTTTTAGGTAATCACTTACTTCGGCCACTTTTTTTATATAAAATTACCCGATCGCATACTACTGTGCAGCGAGGCGACGACTTAATATACCTATATTGAATAAGCGCAAAAGTGCATGCGCCGCGTGTGCAGTCCTGCAGTTTTAATGATATAACAGATCTCTTTAAAGATTCCTCTATTCTAGCATGTAAACCCCGGCTATGATTCGCTCAGATCAAGCTGCAATTTTTAATTCAGGAATACACAAAAACGCTATCAAATATCACAAAGTAGTAGCAGCAATCAAGAGCAACGTATCGACACAGGTTGATATGTAACACGACCTTAACCCATCCTTCGAGGACCTCTACAGGACGATGAAGGCTATTGCAGTTGACCGCCCTCATTGACAAAACCCTATCACAATTCTCGCATGAAATATGAGAATTGGGCGGCATCCGCGAAGAAGTGTTGAAGTCTTTATGGATTCAGCGCCTGTTTGTAAAGATACGTTCGATGGAGCATAAGCGGAGAACCGATTATGCAAGTGGTTTCTTTTGCCATGGGTAGGCGAAATTGATAATGTTAATTCAATGCTGGTTAGAGTGTCCGTGCCGACGCTACGGCAAACCTGAATGATTTGGTGGCGCAAGTGTTTAAATTCAAACAAAAAATCGGGACCAGGAAAAGTTAACCACGTGCGAAAAGCAATATATCACGCCTTCGTTTCAATTTGCCAAATAGAACTAGTATTGCCAAAAAATTGAGAAAATACGCAAAAAAATGATAGTCCCAATTAAAAATAAAACGGCGAGAATACTAGCGGCAACAAGTGGCAGCCGATATTGGGCGCAGACTTTTTTGAAGAATTTTGCTCTGCTCGTCGATATTAAACGTAAATAATGTATTGAAAACCCGTATAAGTGAGCGTAAAGACCGTAGGTGACATTTGTGACCTAGTCATCACTGTTTCACTCCGAGAATAGCACGTAGTAAAAGCTGACAAATCATGTCATTCGGACTTTTCCAGTTCGTCCAAATAACTTTTGCTTTGTGAAATTATGGGTAGGCTTTCCAGCGCTTGATAAGTGTTCACTTCGAGACCTCGAATTTTTTTTGCTTATATTGACACCAACTATGTTATTTCCAGGAACTTGGACGCGTACTTGCAGCATTTGCGGATAGTTTTTAAGAAATTGCAATAACGTGGTCTGGCGATAAACATCGACAAGTGCGTTTTCGGGAAGACACAGGTGAAGTTTTTGGGGCATTTAATGTCAGTCGATGATTCAAACCATTACCGGAGAAAGTGCAAGCGATTTGGAAATTTCAGCGGCACGACAAAGCGAACGCTCTACACTGTTTTCTCGGCCC
>MNCL01000361.1:0-46470 GCA_001932985.1 Proctacanthus coquilletti
GGACAGGGCACGCACGGCGAATCGATTAGAGTAGCGGAGGAAACTAAGTGGCTTAGTGGAAGTCAGAACAATTGCTGTATCACCCAAAAACACTGAATTGTATCATTTGAGACTTCTTTTACTCTCTGTTAAAGGTTCTGATGCTACTTCTTTCCATTCTCTCGAAATAAAAAGTAAAAATATATTTCTTACGCTACTTTTAAAGGGACAGCACGTGCTACGGGTCTAATCAATGACACAACAGAATGGGATAATTGTTTGCAGGAAGTTTCAGAATATATGCTTCCTACAGTCTTACACTTGCTCTTTGTAACTATTCCTTATCTTTGATCCCACCTGATTAGATTATTCCAAGAACATAGACCATTTTATAGAAGATTATATACAACAGGGTTTGAATGAATATTTCGAAAGTAGCCCTCAATATTTCAAAATAACCACTCAGACGATGTCGTCGATCTGTAGGAGCTCTAGTCAACGTGACGTAATAATGCATTTTTCCCAGTCTTTGATAAATGACAGTCCCAAGAAATAATTTTATATCGGTGATCCTGGTGGATGTGTAAATCCTGATAGAATTAAAGGTTATAGTAAAATTTCTCATTTAATGTAGATAAATTTTGCCCTTTACACCATATTTTTTGGATAAATAGTTGGCAGTGTAAAGCAGTGTCAAATTGCGTTTGGCGGCGAGACATAAATTGCTTGCTCTGTAGAAAATATTGCTGAGGTTTCTGAAATGCAAAAAATATTTCTGATATGATCTTTATAAAGGTGATTGAATTTAACAGCAATAATAATCAAAATGAACTTTTTGCCCACTTACTTTTTCTGTACTTGTTCACGGGTGTTTTATGTACTTAAACGACTCTACGGTATTTCAGATTGACTTTCGTTTTGCCATTTTCCCTAATGTTATGATGGAAATACCCTCGTTCACTCCACATTTGCCCGCTTCACTACTCAGAAGAAAGTACATATAATTGTCATGCCCCTTTCATTTATTCTTTAGCTTAGTACGCCATAGATTTGTAAAAATTGCATTATATGTTAACACCTTCATTAAAGCATTGTTGTAAATATAGTCCACAAATCAAAGCACAATGCTCTGAAATAATTGATCAGAGGCGAGAATTTGGCTTGAAACTCTTTCCTATTAAAAAATTAATTATTTCTTATTTAACCATCACACTCAGGATGATTCCAACTAAATTTCATTAGTGCAAGTTTGTTAATTTCAAATATTGCTTGGACACATATTTTTCCTTATGTTCTTTTTGTAGAGAACTTCGTAATGGTGTAGTACTACTTGATGAGAATAATAATAATGTAGGAATATCTAAAAAGGCAGCTGTTACTGGTATTACTGCTGTTGTCATAAGCAGAATTGCAATGGCTTGTCCGGGAATGAGTAAGTATAATTTTTGCAAAACGATGTATAAGAAAATCTTTCATCAGTTATTTGAATATTTATTCTTGTTTTACAGTGTTAACTCCAATTCTCATGGAATATTTAACGAAAAAAAGATTTTTGGATCGATTCCCAAGACTGAATGCTCCAATTCAAACATTGTTCTGTGGATTTGTTTTAATATTTGCTACTCCACTGGGATGTGCATGCTTCAGTCAACGTGCTTCGATCAAGGTCGAGAAGTTGGAGAAAGACGTGCAAACTAAAATTAATAAGGAATATCCTGATCTGCGAATTGTGTATTATAACAAGGGCCTGTGAATAGTTACTATTTACAAGCGAATTACACTGGCATGTAATAAAATTAGCTCAATAATAGAAAATATTTCTAGTTTTCCTAAAGACAATAATAAATAACTGAAGGTTGCAACGTTAGTTTTTCATGTTACCTATTTAGTTAGAACTATATTTCGTTGTTAATAAGAAATAAATTCTTCATTGTGATTACTTTTCTCCAATTATTTAAATTGAATTATTCAATTGATTCCATACACAGCAAAACTGGTTTATCTACAAAACGTTGCTACACAAGTAATGATATTTCGATTTCTGCGATTCTACTATTTGCGCAGACTTTCGAAAGTTCCTGTAGTCCCACACTACATAGATATTTGCGCCTTTTGGGAAGTTCGTTGAAAAATGAATCATGATTAAAACTAGAAATATTAGTGAATGTAGAGGTTTCAAGAAATTCAATTTTTTATTTCCTATGTGCTAATATTGTAACGTTAACCGGGTACAGGGTGAACACCCCACATTTTTGGTGCGAAATGTAAAGCAATAAAGGGTCTGAATAAGTATTTGTAAAATTATGTTTGTTCTTAAAAAGATAAGTATGAAGGAGTATGAAAATTTAATTTAAAATATAAAGAGCTTTGTAGAAACAAAACAATAGGATGGGGAAATAAGTTAGCGATTGTTTTCAGATGAAGAAGTGTTAGCAAGTTAGAGGATCGGAGGATACTCGTGAGATTTTCTTTCTAAGTTAATAAAACGGTAAAAACAGTTTGGAAAGCAGACAACTATTGCGAAGAGACCATAATTCTTTGTTATACCATGGCAGGGATGAAGAGCGCGTTTTAAGAGGTACGTGTGGTATGGATTGGGCTGTATATGAAAATTTTCAAAATAAAAAAGCATGGGGGCATTGTCGATGGGAAAATGTTGGGTAACGCATGGGATGAAGTCAGTTTCAGAAATGGAAAGCAGGTGATTTAGTTCCTCATAGTCACCCTTACGGAAATTGAAAATAATACGTGGGCTCTAAATTCTGATAGGAGGGGGTGGATTCGTAGGAAAAATGTAGAAAGAAGATGAGTTTACAGGTTCGGGTGAAAAGAGGAACTCAAGCTGAATGCCGAGGTTATTAATGACACCTCTGACTTGGCAGACTCCCGTTGATCGAGATGTAGTAGGACTCTTCATTCGACAAAGTCCAATGGAGACGAGAGAAATTGAAATCTGAGTACATGGATTCGAATAGGGTGTCTACTGTAGCTATAGCAAAATTACACGCTCCAATGGGAGCGGCGAAGGTTGCAACAAAGGATATACACAAAATGCTTATTTAAAGTAATTTTAATACAGACGAAATCAAAAAAAATGACGCCTGGTCCAAAAGATTCATTATTGTACTTGTACTTATGATAGTAATTTAGACGTACTTATCATAGTAATTTAGATGAAATCTGCAATTAAAGCGTAACAAGTAAGCTCATCTAAAAGTCCGTACATACGCAGAGCTTTCTTGGTGAGGTCATTTAGATCGTTGTAAAGTTCACTAATTCGCTCTTGAAAGCGGGGCAAGTGGTTTAAAGGGAAATTAGTAGTGGTAATTGTTTTTCCAAGTTTTTCCAACAACTGAACTAGGAAGTCAAATGAATTTATTTAATTGGTCTAGGCTTTTTTGTGCATCATCGCACAGCGCAGAGTTAAACAAGTAATTGTTGCATTTCGTCGCGAGCACTACGTGCGATAAAGATATATCTTCACACTCAGCGCAATTAAATACGAAGATATTCAGATACTCTTTGAGATAAATCAGTGCGCGCTTGCTGAGACTGGTGCAAGCAGGGTAAAATGATTTGCCACAGAGCCCGCTACAGGACACCCGTTCGGAAGCGATGTCGGTGATAGCACAGTTGGTGTTGGCACAACGCTTATACCATTCGCAGATAGGAAGAGCAAGCAACAAATTTTGATTTAAACATAAGAAACAAAGTGTGCATACAAAATATGAATAGAAACAATAAAGTTTAAACTATGAACCAACTACTCGCCCAGTTGATTCAAACAAGAATGGTGATGTCGAACTACAGAATGATGGGACAGGCCAAAAGGTCACACCGAAAGTTGTACACTTGAATGGAAAATTATGGATAACACGGACATGACCGATAAATAAAAAGTAGAATAAATGATAGTGAAGATAAGGATGCTCAAGCTGATTAGATATTAATTAAAATAAGTACTTAAGCGAATTATTATGTTAATTAGTGGTTAGCATCAAGACTGATTAAATACCGACAGTTGGTTTCTTACTATACAATAGAGAAAAAAAAGTTTCTATAACAAAGGAAGGATGTAGCAAACGTTGAATTGTAAATATTGCAAGGTAACTGGAAGTGAAAGAAAGCAGGAACCAGAGCGCATAAAAATTTAGTTCATAGTTCTTTATTAACATTCAGTTCAACAAATTCGGAAAGTAGATTTATATTCGCTAATTTCAATTTAAAAAAATTAATTGAAATACAAATTTAAAAAACTTAGTTATAATATAGATTTAAAAAAAAACTGTTAGAAAAAATACAATTTGGTCGACATTATTGTAGCAGCTCAAGTTAACATCTGAGGTTCAAGTTCTAATTACAAGTGATGTACAATTTTTCTAAGCCCTACTAGATTACTACAATTCACAAACAACATTCTTGAACAAGATGGCTCTAGTTGAGCAGTTGTGGTCCTACACTATGCGGCGCGTACCTACGATGATATAGAGTGAAGTGGAGGGCGATCTAAAGCAGCGTGGAGTTTTATACCCTTTCATCAGGAAGTCGCACTGTGTTATCGGTTTGATTTGATTTATAACTTTTTCCGGACGCCTTAATACATGTCATCATTATTCGTGTCTCTTCCCTTTTGATGTATTCTCTTTCCCTCCTATTACGTAAAGGGAAATTTAATAAATCATTTATATCTCACAGTTTACGATTTTAGTGAAATTTCTGGCAACGCCAGTGATTTATCCGTGATCAAATCCATACGATCACATAAACGGGGCCACGATGATTCACGAGTGCATCACCTGCCATGGAGTAAAGACGTAATGCATGTGATTTAATTTTATACATTAAAATACATACACAATAGGCATCATGATTATCTTCACTCTATACTTAACATGAAAATTCCACCATCCAAAACCAGGCAGAAAAAAAAACAAAGCTCCCGCGCTCGTTTACAGGAGCCCAAGCCTGTTTTTTTGATCACTCCGCTAAGGAGGGTGGAGTTAAAATCCCTAGCCATCAACATACAATTTTCGACTTAGTTAGAATTTAATAAATGAAAACAATTTTTGCAGAGTACTCGTACAGAGTGCTCGTTTTTTTTTATCATTCAAGTGATACGCAACTTCCTTCGCCTAAACTTGCATTATTATTATTTCAGTTACCATTGTCCAACGTGCAGATTACCATTTTAGACACTAATAAAAGCAATGTGTTAATCGTTAAATATTTTATAATCTAGTAATTCTTGTCGATAGCTTTATCGCGTCATAATATCTGTGACCAGTAATTAATAATTCAATTATCAATATTATAAAAAAAATAACAGACTTATAGTTAGTTAAAAATCTGGACATCATATATGTAAATCGTATAGTTATATAGCCTAATTTACATTGCGATAGTAATTGGTATAATGCACTAGCAAACTTTTTCTCGAAATCACTGTACTGAATTTTACACAAGAGCTTTTAAAGAAAGTAACTTCATAGTGTTGCCTTTTTCATATCTCACAGTTGATTAGTCTGTTTCGATAAGCTTCTTAACATTAGTAACGTAGAGTTTCGGGCCAACGTGCGTTTTATAGTAAAATATGAACAACAGCTAAAGTTTTACCTAGTACAATGTAAGATTAAAAGAATTAATTACTATCACCATTATAATACTCACTGGCATTTTCCCCATGCACTTATACCTACCTTTAATTAATTTGTTAACTTAATTATATGTCTATCTCTCGTCTCTAACATTGTCTTTGATGGGGGGAATAGTTTCTTCTTGTTTTTTTCATTTTACATTTACGGTAGGTTAAGGGATAAAAATTCTGAAGATCGGCAATATCTACTCGTCCCGTGCATTCTTCACTCAGGGAATAAGCCTGCATAATTCAATATGCAACCGCATTACGAACACTTAACTGCCGTTACACATGTGTGGGGGTTCTTACGACTGGCTAAGGCCCAGCACATGACACTTTCGTCCGCATCGAAGGAAGTTGTCAATTTGCGAAATCTCTTGAAGAAGCTCGGGGCTGGTAAGCTCATAGAAGGAGCAACAGAAATAAATGGAGATAATTTAAGTGTTGAACCCAGTACACCACGCAAGAGGCAAGCAAAACGACATTCGTTCCCACTACATACATGAGATGCATCAAAAATCATGAATAAATCTGCAGTACATGCCACATGGAGAAATTATTGTAGACATCTTGGGTAAGAACTTTAATAAAACAAAGCATATTCAATTAACAATTAAATTGGGTCTTAATTAATAATAATAATCACTTGTATAGTTTTGAGGAATTAAATATGTCAACACTATGCATCTCAAATATTTTGCCAATATGATTATTTGTACTTGTATGTATTAGTTCTTTCTACTTATGAGTTATCACTTCATTACTCAACTACATTAAAGCATTACTCAACTACTTTAAAAAAAATAGTACTTTGAAAAACACAAAGGCATATAAAAATTAAATTTTCGCACATATTTGATTTAGAAAAAGGCCGAATTTTGCTCAAATTAAAAAATAGCCCTGCGTTGGAAAAATCCAAAATATTTTTAATTAAAAACAAAAAAAGACAGCTATCATCGACAAAACTTTGGTTCCTTCCCATTTAAAGTAGAGACGCAAAAAAGCAACAATTTATAAAAAATACGTGTCTCGTAACAGCAAATAAAATCTATAAAAAAACACGTAATAAAAAACCGCGTTAAAAGAGACTTCGATATACGTATGTATATAACAACAAGAAAAGATTTTAATTATAATTAAGAAGATACGACTGCCGTGATTGAAATAGCTTTAAGTTTTACGATGCCAAATTTAAATATACATAATCCTACCATGGGTTTGGTAGTTTAAATAGAAAGTAGAATATAATAGATTATCTACGTTTATACAGATGCGTACACAAATGTTCTAATGGAAAGAGCGATGACAATAACTATATTTGAAATATAATATAACATGGTTGCAAGGTAATACCAAAATGCTTAATTTCTCAAAAAAATTTAAAACAGAACGATTGGCAACTTACAATGATATTTCGAATTATATAATCGTAATGCTTGCCCAAACGAATGTTCGCTGAAATGAAAGACACACAGCAATGATTACGAAATCAGACTCTCGTTACATGCAGAGGATTTATTCACATAAAATGACCACTGTGAAAACAAAAATCTCCTTACACCTTTAAAATTTCGAATCGATTCCTCGATTCCATTTTTCTCACATTTTCGATAGATAGATGAAGCAAAAACGCTATACATTCAAAAGCCGATAAGTGATAAAAAAGTAGTTCATTTTTAAAAAGTATACAAATACATTGAATTAAAATTAACACTTTTTATTATTTAGTAGGACCTCGCCAAGCTTTTTCGACCAACGTGCAGTGTGATCTCATGCTGTATATGACGTCGTCTCTCACTACTGTAAATAAATAAAAAAGACTATAAGTAAAAAAAAAAGAATAGAAAATAATGTAAAAATACGTAATACGACCTGTATAATAATACAATAAATTTACATAAATAATACTAATTTTTAATTGGATCATGTAAATTGGATAATCGGTGAACTTTATAAAAACGGCGAATTTTTTCTATACTAATAATATATACTTGAGTTTATTTGCATATAGGAAGTCAATTCAGAAACTGCTGGACTTATTTTGAAACATACTCCTCTGGAGCTTATTTACTATGGACATCATTTTTCCGTATTAGCAGTTTACCACTGACATCTTTATTCACCTCTATCATTTAGTAGATTTTAGCTCATGACCCCTTTTTTTGAGCAATTGGAGCTATAACTCTAGTATCAGAATTAGTTAAATTATGTCACCAATACAACATATATTTATTAATATGAGAAACACTCATTACACTCCTAAGTATGTATCAATGATGAGACATCTCACGATTACGAGAAGGAACGTTTCCAACTGGAAATACGTATACATATAAATTTAATTATGCTGTATTACCAAATAAGTTTATAATTGTTACAAATAGTAGCTCAAATTGTGAGTTTTTAAGGAGATTCATAAGAAAGAATAAATATTTGGCGAACAGAGCTTTTAAATGTGCAAACAAGTTTATATGTGAAAAATATTCATTATATATTAAACAAAACTGAAAAGAAATGAAAGTAACTAAAACAAAAAAGAAAACTAAAGGTAGTTCACATACCGAATAATTTGTCAATCTGCTGTTAACTGTCCGTTGATAAAAAGTTGCGTGAATGGGAAAACAGAAGAAAGTAGTAAGCACTTAGGTTTAACGAAGTATGAATAATATGAAGCAGCGATATTCCTTAATGAGGAGAATTTACCGTTATAAAAATTCAATCGGTGTGCGTAAGAAGTTTATTCCCGGACATTGTAAAAACTGTAGGTAAAAATGGTTGATGCGCGAAAAAGAAAGGCTTACCTAGCAAAAGTTCTTCCGCTAAAATTGGGGGACGTTAAAAGGTGATACCATCAAGTACTGATTTGTTTACAACTTTTGGCTGCGATTTGTTCGCATATTTCGCTAGGTCGCATTGATGGAAATTTGGCTTAGACAAAATCTCTGCTTGAGATGCGTTTGCAAGAAATTTGCTCCCCTTTGCTACATTTTCCTTTTCATGCGTTTTGTGATCCTGATCAGCAAATTACGGTAGATGAAAGCAAGGAATGTTAATAAAAAAAATTCGATGCAAATAAAATGCTTACAATCTTAGCACATTGCTAAAGATCTATTTGCGTATACTTCGTACTTGTAAATCCTATAATATTTTGATATTTGAATTAAACGGCTGGGAGGTGCTACATGCGTATTATTCTTCGCGATTGCTTTTCTTAATCTTTATTGGCTGTTTGCACCGGACTACACCATATTCGAGAATGAATTGGTAAAAACTACAGCATAGTTGAGAATGTGTTACTAAACTTTGATAACATGCGTCGCAGGCATTCGTAGTTGACATATTTGATTGAAGTCAGCTAATTGCTGGCAATATTTGTACTCTTCACACTTACCCTGAAATGCATTTAAAAATCTTCTTCCTCTGGAATCATAAGGACTTGTCATTTTGTGCTGTCCATTAAAAAGTCGCTACTTCATATTATTCACACTTCGGTTTTAATTTTATATACCCGGGCTCAATTCGACATTTTAAATAATAAATCAATGGGATTCTTGTATATCACACGCGAGGCAATCGAAACAAAACGAATCAAACTTACGTGAATGACACCATCCCAATTCTTCTTGAGCTGACGTTTTTCACTAAATAGAACATTTCATTGGCCGTTGCAAAAATTAGCGTAATAATGTTTTTTTCTAATTGAGAATTATGGTGGAATATATATTTTATATTCTTTTCCCAGTATCGAACTATTTTTTCTGACTTCCTCAATTCTTTCTATTCGGAATTCAAAGTCACAGAATAGCATTGCACAAAGTTTAAGCCAGTATGAATCCATTTACCCAATAATTGAACCGTTTATTTTAAAAGCGAGGCATTTTTTCAACATGAAAAATTTCACAAATTCTCATTATATACATATTTTTTTATAAAAATTATTGTTTGTTATTATTTTTTTAAATATCCAGGATCAATATCAAAGTAACGTGCCATTTTTATTTTATTTAATTGCGATCTTCATTTTCGATACGTTCAGGTAGATTTTAGTAGGAAGTTTAGAAATAGTTACGAAAATTATAGCACAAAAAACAAACAATGCAAAAGGTTGAATGTAACCGTATAATTAGAACTTCTATTAAAGTGGGTGGATTGGTGATTAAAACTATTTTAATTATTGAAAATTTGATTTATTCTTCTTAAGGTACTTACGATACATGTAAAGACATATATTATGATTTGTTTTACGCTGTTGCTTGTTTTATTTGTAAAGAAGCATTGGAATTATTCCCACTTCGCCTAAAATTTATAAAAAAAACTTTAGCTATTTTGAAATAGGAATGTATTGAAGATTACTACACTGCGATCTAATAAACTTCGCAAAGGTCTGATAACGCTAGACTGCTCAGAAAAAAAGAACGTTGAAAATTGTTTCTATCTTTTAAAAAAATTGAAAGTTAAATATAAAATGGTTATTTCCAGATGTTTAAATGGCTTTTTCCTATTTTTGAACTGTTTTGTTTTTAGTAAATTGCTATTTCGCAATTTGACTTTGAAGTAAGAATATTATTATCACAAATAGTAAATTTTAATTAAAAAATTTATTTAAGTGTGCTACTACAATTCTTTCCTTCTCTCGCTTAAAAGTCTCATAAATTTTATCTTCAATATTTTCTACGTATCTTGATCAATACCCCTTAATAAAATAGAAGAGCATGAAATGAAACAAATTATGCTTTATGAGCATAAAATAATTTAAATAATTGCGTATGATAATAAGAGTTTGAAATTACACTCCATTCAATTCCATATTCAGAGCGTATCTCGTTGATTTTAAAAATCAAAGTTTTGTTGTCGACATCGCAACCCTACTGTACACAACTAACAACCCATAATTTTATTTAGTCATTAAAATTAATTAATAAATTAAAATTTAAGACAACATTATAATACTGAATTATTATCACATTCGGAAAATATTTCAAATGTATGATTTAAGTGTAGTATACATATCTGTTTTTAAGACTCACCAGTAAAATGACACGAATATTTAAAATATTAGAATTTCGGAATAAAAAAAAGTAATTACTGAACTATATAAAACTAAATAAAATTAAAATAATACATACCATGCATAGAAGTAGACAAAGTTGCTCGTTCGTTTATAATTCTCCTTTTTTTTACAAAAATATATCACTATTTGTCGCTGTAACATCTGATTATATATATATAGGTATTTTTTGGACGTTTATGTTTTTGAAATACATCGTCTGCTTGTTGGCCTAGTTCCACATATCCGCAAAGTCAATAGTATTGTCTTGGAAAAGTGGGTCACTATACGGTAAGAAAACGGAAAAAAAATTTTAATAGCAATAACAGTAACTATACAATACTCAATGTATACAAATGTGCATAGAGAAATCGTGATTTAATGTTTCAAACCCGGAATGTATACTAAGTTTCTAATGGCATGCAGCAAAGTATGTATTGTATAGCACCAAATGAATTAATTTTCTTGAAATACATAAGCCAGTCGCCAAAGCAAAAAAATGTGCAAAATCCAGAAATAATTCGGACCGAAATTTATTTTCCATAAAGTAATTCTTTTGGTGTCCTTAAAAATATTTTTCATTTCTATACTCCCCAGTAAAAAGGAAAATTGAACAGGATTTCAGAGTTTTTAACTACCGACTTCCTTTCGCTTTAATAACAAAACAATTCTTTTAAAAAATTAAAACAAAAATTGCCCACAAAAACCATTACATACGAAGCTCGTTTTCAATATGAATTTCAATCATGTTCAAGAACTGTGCAATTTTTGCAATTCGACATTTTTTTACTTTGCTATTGTGAAATAGGTGGAGAAACTCAAAGTAAATAAAAAATTTTATTAGGATATTTTCCTCCTAACCATTCCAATTTTACGATACTTCTTAAAATTGCAACTGTGTACCCTGTTAAATTTCTATAAACATTAAAGTCAAAATAAGCATTTAATGCTGTAAAATTTTTCTTACCCACCTCTCTAAACTTTGTAGTGCAGAAAAGTAGAAAAACGCTTATTTAAGGGTTATATGTTTCATTGGACGTAATTAATCCAACAGGGCGCATAGTTGTTCCTACACTGTGTGTGAAATGCAAGGGAAAAATTGAAAGTTTCTTAACGAAATCATGAGAAAGATTGCACTCAAAATTATTTTAATTGTCAAAGTGACGTGGAAACAGGAAATGCAGGAAAATAAAAATATTAAATTAACTAAAAGTTATACAAACATCCCGTAAATACTTATATGTATGTACATCTTTAGTCTTTTATTATAATTCTTGATTTCTTTTAACATTTCATATTTTTATAAACGCAATAACTTTTGAAAACATTTTATTTTATTTTAATAATGTTTTCTTTGGTAAACTTTATTATAAAAAAAACTGAAATATTGTAGAAACTTCATCCTTAACAATTTTAATTTGATTGCGATTTATCCGGTCAGACGTATTGTTACAAACAAAGACATAAATTAACTGCTCATCGAGGAACTATAATTAAAAGTATCAGATAAAAAATTGGATAGCGACTGGAACACTCAATTCTGAAATGAAGACGAATATCAGATTGAGTAGTGTTGACTTTATCAGAATCTGCATTCAAATAACTGAATGCCTACTACATTCATATTGGGATTTCAAGAAACCTTTATCGAATTCTATTGACCCTATTAATTCATATTTAAGCTCTATCTCCGCCTAAGGTACTTAGTTATGAGAATATAAAAATGGCTCGAATTAGTTTGTGTGCATTTACATGGTATTTACTTGAAAACTTGGCCTTGCACACGGCTGTGTTTTCAGATATTTGTATTAACTGAAAATAAAATGTATATTTTTTTCATTTAAAGGAAAATTATGAAATGATATGCTCATAGCTTTTTCTCAGTCTCTCCTGGCATTTTTTTCTAACATACATATTATCAGAAGTGTCCTTATTTTCCCAAAAATATCTGAGCATTCACAGATTTGTTCACAAACATTGTTGCAGAAACCGATTCTGGTAAATCAAAAACGCGCAAATAATCTGTTTCTGAATGTCTGCATTGAATTATGAGTCTATCGCATTTAAAGTAAATCAAGGGGCCGGAATAAAGCATAAAAACAAATTTTATAAAGCTTGCGGAAATTGGAGCTGAGTTGCCCAGAGAAATACTAATCAGCAATTTGCTTTCTAGTTTGCCAAAATCGTTCGAAGAACTCGATTATCATAGAAATTCATGACCTTTAATTACGCTATTAAGATTGAATTGAGGAAGAAACTTGCCTTATGGAGGAAAAGCAAGGGAATAGTGACAATCATCCAGTATTGATGACTCAGGAGTTTTACGAATAATACCGGTAGCGGTGGCAACAAATGCCATTCAGGAAATGATCGCAACAGCGGAAAAACTCAGGGACAGGAAGTTTCTTCTGGGACTTTGGGGTTTGATTGCAAATGCTTATTGTATTGATGATAAGGTAACGTCGCCTTGGGCATTTGAATTTTGATATCTTGAGAAAAATCTCATATAAATTAATTTGTATGCTTATAGGAAACGAAATACTTAAAGCTCTTCACTCAAATAACGGATATGACTCGTCATGCTAATTTAAGATCAAAGTATATAATAACGAGCTCCCCTCGCCATGACAATCCAATTATATACATTAAACATTATATTATAAAACATTTTTTTATATCACAAATTAAATCCTAGTCAGGGGTTTAATTATACATTTGCAATTAAAACCAAGTGATTACTTGTAACGTGTTATGCAAAAAAGACATAATTATTGGGTAAATACGAGCCTGAACACGATTCATGCTACTTTATAACCTTGTATTCCGAACTTCTACACGTTTATTCCCTATAAAATTATAAAGAAAGTATTGAAAGGTCATTATGCTAATTTTCTTAGAAGATATGATTGATTAAACAAAATAAACATTTTTTTTCAAATTTTATCTCTTGAAATGCTCCGTGAAGCACGAATGAAATGAGCCTAAAAGCGAGTTCTTTAGGACATCGTAAAGTTAGGTGGGAATGTTACAACGAAGTCAACATTGAAATACCAAAATCAAATTGTTCGGAAGCAAGAATTCCAGTTCGCTTTTAATTTTACCTGAGAGTTGAAAATGCAGGCAGAAATTTTAAAAGGTCAAGATTAATATTTTGATTTGTAAGTTATCTTGATACAATCTGGTCATAAACCTTGAACCAGAAAAGAGAACGAAAAAGAATGGCTATATCTCGAACGCAGATACCTTTGGACAAAATTGACAAAATTTGTATGATTCAATATGAAATTTCTTAATTATAACGAATAACACGTAGTCTTGCACTTTCAATATACGAACAAGCATGCAGTATACATTGTTAATGATTCGCTACTGAAAAACAAATGGTTAAATACGTTTCCACGAGCATTTGAATGAATAAAATTGAAGCATAGAGTACAGTACAATTCGATTAAATTCACAATTCATTTTCAGGCCCGTTTTAAAAATTGAAATAAACTTCATTAAAACCTGACATAAATAAAATTAGCTTCGCATTAATGCAATCTATTTACACTACAATTTCGTTTTTATGCAGATGTTTTTAAGTAACATTACAACACTTGAAGTATAAATTGTTACCAATAAGATTCCAAAAAATTATTACTGATACCTTTCAATGGCATTAAAATCATCTTAATTCTAAAAATCTCTGAATAGAATTTTTATGGTTTTAAATTTGAAATATTCTTTAACACTTTAATGTTGCTCTTCTTTAAACATATAAAATATAGATATACACATGTAACTCTTCCTATGTTTATGTTAAACCATTTTCTTTTAAATATAAATGCAAATTAAAACTTATCACAATTCGAATGTACTCCTCCGATCTGTATTAGAGTTGTATTCTATATGACTGCTATGAGTCTAACAGTCTACGGAAAAGGAATATAATTCTGCTTATCTGTATTAGGATTAGCTGCAAAATCTGTCTTATAAAATGCATAAAATTAAGTAGAATATTCAGTGGAACAATGGTACAGATACAGCAAAGGACAAAAGGATTACAAGTGAAAGCCTCGTGTGTTACCTGAGTAGTCAACTACCATGATAGTTTCTTAATTACATCAGTCTAATATTTCTAAAAATATATAATAAATTACATGAACACATAAAGCTTTCTTTATTAAATATGTTATCATCTCAAATAATCATAGAGCTTACATGAAATTATTAATGGAAAATAATGAGAAATAATTGCTACATTTCTGCATTTAAAAAGAAAAAATAAAAGTAAAAATAAAAACTATCTGATCAACGAAGTATTTAATTAGTACTGTTTCAGCGAACGTATAGTATTGTAAAATTGTTTCAAGTACGTGGTATTTTAGAATTTTTTTGTAATGATGAACGTAAGGGAAATTTCATTTTGTTGCTTGACAAAGGAAAATTGTATGTAAAAATAAAATCACATTGTTTTTATTGTGCATATGCACAACTGAGAATTGGTTCCATCCCGATACGACTAGTTGTTACATTGCGAATAATAAAAGCGCCTATCAGAAGAAATTGTCGTAATGGAAACATTACAAACCGTACAGTTATTGGACGTCTTTCTTAAATATGGGCCTAGAGAAATTACTCACCCCATTTATAAACCTAACCTAGCCCAATTACTTTTATTTATACTTCAAAATCATAAAAGACCTAAGAGAAAGAGGATTCCAGGCCAATATGTTAAAAGCAGCTATTTAAAGCGGGGTACAGAAGTACTTTCAAAGTGCATTCAAACGAAAGAAGAAACTGCAAAAAGTTGACGACCTATATACATACATACATATGTACATTTAAATTTATGGATACATGTATATATGTACATGCCTATATAAATTTAAATTTTCACACAAGTATATATGTGACGTAAGTGATTATATAATAACGTAAAATTTATTATTTATTTTTGCAAGGCTAGCTTACCGACAAAACCCATGTTTACTTCAATTTTTTTGTACACTTTTTGATGAAAAAATAAGATAAAAAATAGTATTTGTGCTATTTCCCAAAAAATAACTTTTCTTCTCTATCTTTGATACACATTTCAAAATTATTCTTTTAATAACCTTTTGTTATTCCGAAAAAAATCAATAAACAAATGTAATCAAGTTCAAAAACATCAATGCGCTTAAATTTTATACGTAAATACAAAATGATCTTAAATTAAAAAAAGAAAAACTTTATAAGAATTTCTTTAATTGACAAAAATATTAAAGGCTCATGTAATTGTGATATATTATTATTTATAAAGGAATGAGTGGATAAGCGGAACAATTATACTAGACCACATTATATAAATTTGATTCACAAAATCTTTGTGCAAAGCTAATGTTTGTGAATCACGAAAATAACGTGTAGTGTTAGTAAAATGTAATAAAAACTAGCGCCTTTGCCGTTTTAATTACGTTCTTAAAGATGCATAATGGTGCTATTCTGGATGCTGCAATAATAAAGATAAAAGTAAGCATCTAAATGAATGCTATATTAGTTTGTTTTATTGTCAATATACTTAAAAAATCATATACGTTAAAAGTAAGCTAATTTGCAAACTAGTATGTAGTACAAATGAATTCGAAACAAATTAGTTTTACCTCGTTGTGATTGGTTGGATATCCCGCGACGGATTTGGTGATTGCATACTATGATGTGGCGTTACTGCATACATAGACATTCCATCAATATGTGTTCTAAGGTTATTTCGTACGTAGCCATCCGTACCACCCCCCCGTTCTTCTGGAAAAATTATCAAAAAAACAAAAAAAAAACAAGAATTTATTTTCCCTTCTTCACGGTAATTTATTTACATGCTTACAAACACCTAAAAATAAATTACTACTGATTTTATTTTTGATACTTTTAAAAATATTTCAAAATGAGATTAATCAAGAATTCCATTGGAGACGATATTGAAACGATAAATGTGTTCATCCATCAATGCAATCTGCATGATAACTCACGATTTTCAATAATTTTCTAATTATTTGGAAATAATGAAAATCGTTTCGTCTTACAAATCCAATAATGGATAATCCAATAGCTACAAAGCATTGGATAATTGTTTTCTTTTATATTTTTCGAGAGAAATCGTGTATTATCGGATTTACAAAGTATATTAATAATAAAATAAATAAAACTTTTACATACCAATGAAAAAACTCATAAGTTAAAAATTCCGATGTTCCCCGGAAAAACGAATTATATTATTGAGGGTATACATGTAAGTGATTATTATTACCAAAGTTTTAAAAAAAATTGTTGGATATATCTTTGAGTAAATCATGTGTTGTTTTTATTTTTATTTTACGTAAGTTTCAAAACTTCGTTAGATTTTCTCCGAATAACAAAATGATTAATTACATCATATTATTGGCTATATAAATTCTTACTACTATCGAAACTTTAACGAAAATTTAGTTTAAATTTTATCTTGTATATCAAATAAAAAAAATTTGAGTTCCAAAAAACACTTTGGAAGTATTTGTGGAATAATACCAAATATCAAATTTTATGCAAGTCCATATTTTGGTTTAAGCGATGGAGGCTGACAGAGATATCAAAATTATGACCACAATACTACCTTCTCTCATATCGTCACTAGAAAGTGAAAAGAACTCAAATCTGATAACACTATAAATTAAGTTTTGATTAGAATTTTATACAACAGTCTTCTATAAATCGCTTAGTTATAATTCAGATAAGTTAATATCGGAGAGACAAATGAAACTCTAAGGACAATCTTAGTTGGGGATACAGACACGAATATTTGGCAGAGTAATTTTCAAACACAATTATATATTTACATTTTGAAATGGAATAGTTACAGACTTTTAAACAATGACGAAATTACGGCTATAAGGACAACACATCAAATATATCGACCATGATAACTGCAAGTTTAACGCAATTAAAAGTTAAATAATGTTATGTTACAATTGGAATTCAAAGTCTTAATATGTGCATTGTTTGCATGTCAAAGGTAATGGATAGTCTAGGACTTACTTTCTACTGTTTGTAGGCAATCTGCCTGCAACTTCTATAAATAAAACTGAAAGAGAAGTTCAATGCGTCTTTCGAAATGAGGGTCTTAAATTTCTAAAGTATTGCTGTAAGGCTTAGAAAAACAATATCGTACAAAGTCAAGAACTATGTTTTGTAAAAACAAAATCTATAGCGACAGTAAAGTGGTAAAGAGAGATATAGTAGTGAGTAGTCTTAGAAAAAAAGATGTACAATGGTGATAGAATCACTTATATGTGCCTGATTCCTGCTTAGCTACAAGTATTCTGAGTTGATGCCAATCGTATGGTAATATGGAGTTGCGGATAACTTTAAAATATTTACTACGTTAATTTGACTGATTTTTGATTTTTAAAAAAGAGTAGCAACTGTAATAGAGACTAAATTAAATTATTTACTGATTCGAATTGGACATGGTTGACCGCAGATGTACAAAAGGATTCATTTTTAAAATTTGTGGTCTTAAAGTGACCCTGTCTGAATCCTTTTGAAGTGTTAGCAGCACCATGTTCGCGATATCTGCGTACGTCACGAAGTCTGTACTGACTTCCTTTCGCATTTTTAGTCCTAGAATTGTCATTTAAAAATAAGCAATCTATAAAATGTCCCCTTTATAAAGAAATTCGCATAGCAATAACCACTACTCTTAAGAGCGTATAACAACTTGTTTCTTTTATTATCAGTGTGTAAAATATTTGTAAGTGAATTGGTTCAACATATTTGAAATTATTTTCAATCGTTACAAGCTTAAATTAAAACGCTTTTGGAAAAAGAATAGAAAATTGCTTAAACTGCTACTAAATTTTTATAAAAAATTTAAATCAAAACCGACCGGAAGGAACTTTTAAGCAAACAACATCGCTTTAAAGTGTTCGATAGTCGAAATACTTCATACAATTCCCAACTTTCCGCGTACGAAATGTATACTTAGCATGCGTTTGGTCTTTTACATTGTGTATTAGCGCAGATGCAGTGAGCATTTTTTAGCATCCGAAAAAAGGGATCAACGAGGTTAAGAAATTATGTACTTTAATCTTACCTGTAACTGGAGAATAAAATTCTCCAAAAGCTTCGTCTTTATTAATATTAGGATACAAATAACGCAAATTCGGTAAATCCTGAATTCGATCTGCTAAACCCCGTACATTGAAATCTTTTGCAGTCCATGGTTGTAACATGTACACACGTCCAACTCCATCTACCCAGGCGATTGTTATTCCACCTAAATATTTAAAATACAGATAAATCTTAGCGGTACACACAAGAGATATATACCTAGTTCGCTGTCTGAAAACCTTAGTAAAAATGTGCCTTCAGGGCATTGTTTTAAAATTTCGTCTGTAGTTTTTCTCTTATTAATAAAACCAATAACACGACCTGCTTCCCAAGGTCCTAAAAGGTGATCTTTGGTCAATTTCATTATAGCAAAGAACCAATCCCAAAATGTAAAAGTTCGATCAGGTAGAGGCTCCTTGCAAAATTGGGCCCAAGTTACATATTCTTTATGATCACCCATGGCATCTCCTCTAAATATTTTTTCATCTAAAATTGTTCATTGTAATTTTTTTATTTCTAAATTATATCTATACTTGCATAAAAATTGCATGTTCTCTTCGGACAACTGTCTTCTAGTAGCAGAACAAAATTTAGTATTTAAAGCACAAGAAAGTTGTGACCAAAGCACTCGATCAGGGACATGAAATGGTTCTCGATTTATTTCAGAAAACGCATTGTCCCATGTAATAGTAGCCCATGATTGTGGTTCCTGATTACCATGCACTATCACTACAACTGGTAAAGAAAGTGTCCAAGCCTGTAATTGAAATTCCATTTATATTTGATACCCTTGGAAAATTAAATACTATTACTCTAATTCTATAGTCATTTACAACAGATGTAGTGTAGAACAGCAATGCAAACTTTTCATCCATAACACTCTCGGTCCCTTTCTTTTCAGCTCGTTTAATCTTTTTTAGTTGCATGTTTCTAAAATAAAATTACTAACCAATTAAAAACGAAATATCATTTATTCTAAGTTTGCTACCTAAAGCTTGCAGACAAATGCCGACTTTGCTGTTGATATTCCATATTGCCAATATTATTTAAAATTTCCCCAGAAGAATGTGGTGTGGCCTCGTTCATCTGCCGCTGAGCGCAATGCCTCTGTGCTTGCGCCTCTGTAATTCATATTGTACATTAAATAATAAGAAAATTAAAATTTTCAAAATTGTAAAAACAAGTTTATAATTTCACTTCTTAAAAAACATGTAACATTTCACCGATCTTCAGTTATTCAAACCAACAATAAAGCTTTTTCGCCTTATCTTTTTTTTGCAAGTTCAAAACTGAGATAATTTATAGTAACGTTGGAAAATTCTAGTAAAGAACTGCAGCTATTATCCATATTAGTCCTTCGCAAACCAAACCTTTTATAATCTTATCGAATTTTAAATATTTGTAAGGTTAGATAGTCATAGTCATAGTAAATACGATTTAGTATTTTCACAAATATTTAATCACATTTAACATTACGCAAAAATAAGATTTTATATGGTCACTGCAAATTTATGAAAACTGTAGGTATGGAATTCCACTAGAAAACTATTCAAACTTGCAAAAAAAAGTAATTAAAAATAGTAATTCACTTTAACACCTTTGCGATTGGCAAATTTCTCTGGTGGAGAACTAGTCAAAGCAATTTCGGCTTTGGAAGAAAACACAAATACTTTTGAAACAAATATGGGTAGTTATATATTACTTATAGTACATAAAAATAAAAGTTTTAATTTTTATAATAAAAGCTTTATATTCGTTTTTTTCAGAACATCTTTGTAAATATGCTATGTTAAAATTATGAAAAAAATCAAAAGCATTTTGTATTCCTCTTACCAAAGACCCTCTTTAATTCTTATATTAATATTTTAGTGTTAACTAGTGCACAATATGTGGGTTAATAAGATGATTACTCTGCCAAATTTCAAATTCTACATGGCATGGTTTCTGAGAAAATCGGCTGTGACAGTCGGACGGACGCGTGAGTGATTTTATAACGGCTCCGTTTTCTTCGTTTTGAGGTACGGAACCTTAAAATTGTTCCAGTTCAGTTTTAGTGTTTCTGTACCAGGTAGTTAAGAAGATCATAGTGAATTGCATGCGGTGATTGAAACGACTAAGATTGTTACATGCAACTAATTTCACTGTTATCTTTGCCAAAAGCTAGATTAGCCAGGATTAGTTAAATTAATTGTAGCTATTGAATTTGGAGTATTTTGTTAGTTAGAACTTTTCCCCGTATTGCTATATATACCGTATATCTATTTCATTATTTTAATTAACACTTTACAGGCCGCTGACGCCCCGAATTTCTACGCACGAATGACCGCTGTTTTTTATGAAAATGTAATTTTTTAACCCTTTCGTAAAATCGCTATAACTTTTGAAGTAGTCGCTCTAAGATCATGAATTTTTTTCTATATACGCGAAAAAGTCAAGAAATATGAACTTATACACCATGTACATTTAAAAAAAATGTCATTTCAAAATTATTTTACCCCTTTCTATTCAAATATCCTCGGGTAATTTAAGTAATGTATCTTAATCCCCACAAAAAGCTGAGAAAACAGAAATACGCATCTTCAATGCAAAGGATTGATGTCTCTTAGAATAAGACTATAAATGACTGCACTTCTCCACGGCTACTTTTCAACCGAAATTTCCACCGAGTTCTGTTTATATCTCAACTTACCATGCTTACAGAAACACTTGGTTTGAAAATTACATCAAAATGACGTTGAGCTTCCTAGGTTGAGAGTTATAGAAACGGCCTAATTAATTATACTCGTATATCTTGTCTGTCTGTTGGAACTCGTATTTGACATAGATTGTTCTTTTTTCACTAATTTTACTTTCTTACCAACTCCTATTGTCTCAAAATCGAAAATTTGTGAAATATATATTTGCCACAGCAACACACAGCACAACTTCAAATTTCTTGCTTGTTTATTTTAATCTTAATTTTTAGCATTATACTAGCAAATGTCTTTCAAAAGCAAACTAAAACATTTATTACATACCAGACAGTATAATGCATTCTACGGTAGGGTTTGACATAGCTATACCCAACTGATTCCCAATTAACCATCTTACTGTAGCTGCAAATCTGTTAAAAAATACTTTAAATATAAAAAATGTATGCTATCAATGTTTGCTCACCTTGTGTTTGTTTTCATGACTTGTGGAGGTTGCTTTTCAACAATAAATGCAGAAAGAATTAACCGTTCTTGAGCATGCTTTGCACGCATCATTAAATCATTTAACTCAGTATTATCAACAGCGTTAGGACTGCACTGGGTACTAATAAGTCCTGTTTTATTGATCAAACCACGAATTTTGCATATTATTTGTAGAAGCAATTCTATACATCTCTGAATATCATCAAGATTGTCTTTAAAAGGAGCTCCATTTCCTGCTAATGCTTGATTCCTTTGCCAATTTTTTAATTCAACGTCAATAACAAATGTTTGACACTCGTCATAGTCCGCCATAATAGCTCTTATAACTACAGAGAGTGATGTTCTATTAGCATCCAACTGCCTCCATCCTTCTTCGACTTCAACTTTTAATGCGGTTAATTGCGGAGCATGTTGGGTATTCATAAGACTCTCTCGACGAAAATCGTTATACTGAATGCGAAATTGTTCACATTTCATGTGGAATTGCTGTACCTCTTGGGTACACCTGTCAACTTTATTATATAACTCCTGAATTCGTGCATTTAGTTTAAAAAGATCATCATATGATGATTCCATATCTGTAGGCATACTTGTAGGATATGGCTCCACTAGTTGTAACTCTAAGTGGATACCATGACGTAAGTGATTGTAGAAATCCACTGGAGGCACCTGGCTAATTTTCTGTGCAACTTCACTTAACTGAATCCTTAACATAGGATCAGTGGTGCAGGTACTTATTTTTGCTTGTAGATCTTCACAGAATCTTATGGCAGATTGTTCGAAAATACTGGTATTTCCAGGAGGACATTTATCATGCCTTAATAAAAAAAAAAAAAATACAAGCTATAATAAATAATGAACAGTAAATTTACAAAATAATAACAAACATTACTTGCAGAAAAATTGCGAGATGAAAATTCTTATTTATGAAAATATTTACAAAATGGTACAA
Organism: Proctacanthus coquilletti; assembly: GCA_001932985.1. Taxonomy (NCBI): domain Eukaryota; kingdom Metazoa; phylum Arthropoda; class Insecta; order Diptera; family Asilidae; genus Proctacanthus; species Proctacanthus coquilletti. The sequence goes on from MNCL01000361.1 coordinate 22,896, forward strand.
AATTGTCATAACATTTTATCTGTTCCTCCTTACTTGAGAAATTGACATATTAAAAAAATTTTGTGCTTATTAAAACAATTTTCTTTACAGTTGGATTTCGATGGGAACACCATATAACCGCGCTAAATTTCATTTTGTCTATGGCAAAAGACTTTTTGTTCAAAATCCTCCTAAACTGAGTTAATTCGAGGGCATACGCTATGTTTCTACTATCAGTACGTGTAATATTCCAGTGCTCTAGTTTTTTTTTTTTGCAAGAGCCTCCTTAACCTCTTTTTAACCCGACTGGAAGTGCAATATCAATTCAGATTCGTGCAATGGGACAATAAAAGATACAACACTCTCATCATCCTGCAGAAGATTTCCGTTAGGAGTAGATCTCATCAGTGCACCATGAGGAACCGTACGAAAGTAAAACCACCAATAAGCTGTTACAGACCAAATAGTTGGAATTCTTCCCAATATTATCAACAAACTCAAGATAGCAAAATCCACAATCTTAACAGAACTCGTGGAGTTGATAACTAGAATTATACTATTTTTACAAAGCCCCATCCAAATCAGATATCATCAGCATGGGAGATTGTCTGCCTAATGTGGAAAGATACATTGAAGAACTGAAAATTATAATTTTGCTACCGTTCAACAAAATAAACAAATAAGAAGGCTAAGAAATGTTTTCAATCCTGTCTTTACAAATAGTTCCTCCACCGAAAATTGAATTTTAAGCCAGACGACCACAGCAACTGCAAAACTTATCGAGAATATCGCCGCCAAGTATATGAAAAGAAAACATACAAATTCAAATTTAATATTGATGCTATTATTTTGTCCACAACTATATATATATATATATAAACGCGTAAGTTTGTTTGTCACGTTTTCACACCTACACTACCAAACCGATTTCATTTAAATTGAGCAGAGAGCCAACTTGGAACCCGAGAAAGGGTATGTGACCTCATCCTAAGTTCAATACGTCGGATTCTCTAGGATGGCGGATTAATTTTTTTATTCGGAACCCCTCTTGCTTCGATATGGGTATAAAATGAAAGTGACCGGCGAAGAGAATAAATTTATGTACAAGTATTTTTTACGAAGTATTACTACCAAACAAACTAATTTCTGATTACATCGTATACGTCTTAGAACTCTTTGTAATGCTTACAAACTTCTTAAATTGCAAACTTAAAAAAGAACTAGTTTTAAATAAATTTATCTATTTTAGTCAATTAGACAAAAACAATTTCAATATTGAGATAAAATTTTATTGAATTAAAACATTCAGTTCAGTTGAGAATTTTCTCAATCATTTTCTCATCGTGGAGAGTTCCATGTGATGATTGAAACGATTGAGATTGTTGGATGTAACCTACTTCACTGTTACTGATTTCACCTTTGCACTTTTGCCAAAAGCTAGATTAGCCAGCTTTAGTGAAATTAATTGTTGCTTTTGAATTTGGAATATTCTGTTAGTTACGACTTTTCCCTGTATTGCGTCACTTAAAGTGAATTAATAAATAACTTTAATTAACATTATTATTCTCCATTGTCAATTTGATTATTTTATTTAATATAATTTTTTAATATCTATTTCATTATATTAAATAATATACTACGCAAATTTTTAAAATGTAATACACCGCATATTTTTTAAAAAACATCATTTTATTTCAATTATTTTACACTTTCTATTCAAAGATCCTTGAGTATCTCAGACGCTACAATAAGCTAGGAAGCCACTGAAATACGCCTGTTTAATGCAAACGGTTCATGTTTCTTAGAATAAGATTATAAATGATCACATTCCGAGTCATTTCCCGATATAATTGATTTAATTTTAATATAAGACTGCACTTCTCATTTGCTACTTCTTAATCCAGATTTCTTTCAATCGAATTCAGTTTATATCTCAATTCACCATGTTTACAAAAGCACTTGAGTTGAGAATGGCTGATAATTGTGTCTTCATAACACAAAATAACATTATTAAAAACAACTTAACCGCACAAAGAAAAATAAAGGCAGGATGCAGAATGCACGAACGAATATATCATATGTAACGAGCAACACGCCGATACTTTGCAATGGCAAACGGTTACTTGTGTAAGGCCAATTGTGTTATCAATAATAGGCCTCATGCAAAAACAAACAAGTAAAATATATCAAAATATCGAATATATTCACATTTGATCTCCTCAATAGAAATTTCTTTCCTGGGCTTATCAACACCTCCCCCTTCATACTTTCCTCCAACTAATGAAATGAATCTAAATAAGCAACTAGCTACTAGGTATAACAGAATTTATATCCTAAAGGATATCCGAAAAAAAATCCTAATAGACAAGAAGATCGTCAAGAAAGGACAAATTGTTATTTTTTATTTTTGTTTTTATTATAAAGATTTTAGGCAGACTTTCCTGCAAAATAATGCTCGCCATTGTAACAACAACTATATAATATAAAAAATATGTAAACGAACTTACATTATTCTTTCCTCAATCCACTGCGCAAAAAGAGCCCGGACTTCTACTTGATTTTTTTCTTTATAATAATTTTGCATATGTGTTTGCAATTCAGGTCTGCTGGCAATTCTCTGCCATAAGGCCATCTTCAAGAAATTTCTGTAAAAAAAAACCTTTTTTTTATTATATATACAAAAACTATTTTGATTTTATATAAAGATAAAAAAAATTCAGGCCTACAATTTCATATGAGATCGACTGTAGCTTGTAAATAACGTTCAATATAAGGTTATATACTTTTTAGTTTTTTAATTGTGCGGTACTTTTAATTGTCTATATAATATAAAATCCTTTATTTGCACATTTTGCAAATAAGAAAAAAAGTTCTAGGCTTTTTAAAATAAAATGAAATAAAAGATTTGCTTAATGAGATTTTAAAAAACACGTAGTTCTGTGTGCCCGTAGCGGAAGTAACAAAAGATTCGTTGTCAATCCGAAAATTTCACTCCCGGTGGCAGCCTGTAGTCCATTGTGGGACAATATAAAACATACATATAAGAAAAACAAGTGGGCCTTTAAAATATTCTATAGATTTTTGTTGCAAAAATAATTATTTACGTGAGAAATGTTATCTCATTATTTTAGCGTTCTTGTAACAATTACTGCATCCGTTGGACGAAGTAAAATAATTGCGATTTCTTACAAACTTACAACTACCACAGCTCCTTTTTTCGAGTAAAATCAGCAACATCGCAACTTCTGTACCTTTCATAATAATGAAATCTAACTTAGATTATGAAATATTATGATTTGTTTCTTAATAATTTCTAAAATCCATAACAATTGTAAACTTTGTTTTGTTTCTCTAATAGTCTTTATTGCAACTTCTATCAATAAAAGAAAATCCAAATTTCTCGACCCATTAACTTCGAAAATAAAGGTGTGAGGCCTTTTTTCATACCGCACTCTAAAAATTAATAATACATATATTCATTCAATATACCGCCAATTTCCACAGTTCTGCTCAGTGCAATTCCCTGTGGAGCGGCATCGCAATTGACGTGATAAAAATAAAATGCCGGATTGATTATATGTAATAAATTAAAATATGTACTCCTATAAATTAAAGCCCGATTTCATTCAGACACATTTTGGGCAACATGCGACAATTGCCCTACACAGTCAAATGGAGCAAAAAGCAACAAAGCATTTAAGCATGTTACATTGGGATTAGTATTGCTGGTCACATACCTAGAGAGACCCAACAACAATTGGCCTTTTCTGCGATAATGCATGATAACAAACTTGCTAATAATTCCGGCATAAGCAAAATATTCATCACCGCTATTTCATTATCTCTTCATTTAATTATAATTTAAAATAGCAGTTACAATACATGTCGCAATAGCTTTGCATGCGGTACCATATAATGCACCCAAACCAAAATATCCATTTTGTTGACGTAAAATACCGATTTTCCTTTGCCCAAGTCAACATTTTTCTTTTTCTTATCACATGATTTATTCAGATGATGTCTGAAACCACTATTGAAATATTCTTGTCAAATATTTCGAATTTTCATGTTCCAAAAAAGGTTTACTTTCTCTTTTAATATTCGACTGTGAATTCAAATAATTTCAGACTTTACTTTCCTTATTTTATTTATAGTTTTCCGTAAACCAGCCCTGCCTTTTTCCCAATATTTCAAAGACAATATCAATCAGTTTGTTCAAATCTCTTATTTCTTATGTATTATTACGCTAATAGTTCAGAGCGTTCAATACACAACGAAACACCATAAATGAGGACATTTGAAACGACAGAATCACTGACCATCCTCGAATCATATTATTTTCACGTTTTATGATTTTACAATTAAATAAAACCTACATAAACTTCTCAAATCTTCCAACAAAGTCTAATTCGCAAGTCAAAGCCTGGTACAAATTCAAAATTGTCATTCGAATCTGGAGAGGACTCGCTCGATTAAACGAAATTGTGCTACTAACGTGATATTGATCATACATTGCATTTACGATTCCTACGCATATGATGTACATATGTAACTAAATGTATCACCTACACGTTTCTCTGGTTCTCTGAATGTATGTGATGCTGTGAATATATGTACAAATCAATATTTTTGATACTTTTTCTTAAAATCCATTAAAAACACTCAATCCTACTTCCGTCATGTTAATATTTCAATTCAAGTATCCCCATCACGTCATATGTTGTTGTACGTTATACTTAATAAATTCGTTATCGTTGCAAAATACCTGCTGCCAATGCCATGTTGACTTTGATTTTCCTAAAAAAAGCTTTTCTTTTCTTTTTGAAAGCAAAACCAAACGCATTCAAACGCGTTTATAGAAAATCAGGTGGGGGAAAAGGATCAAAATACTTGGAAAAGGAATATTGTTCAAAGGATTTCTATAAGCAAAGTATGGTTAAATCAACGTCAGTTAACGAGTCTTCAACAGAATAGCGTTACAGGATGAATGAATATGTTCTATTTGATGCCAGCCTGACGAAATACTTTTGGGCTGGAAAAACAAATATGAGTGAAAACATACTGATGCAAACATAAAATTTTCGACCCAGGATGACATGATCATTAATTTGTTGGTAGCAAAAGTACCTCGCCAGAAAACAGTAGAGAGATACTACTTACAAAATAAGACACCGGAACGCTAGTCGTTCGAACCAGAAAGCAGCATAATCATTTGGAAAAGTGTGTAACAACGTGGTAGTTTTTCAAGAGAGACAAAAAAATATTAAAAGTTTTAACTCTCAATTCAATAAAACAAAATTAATTAAAGCCGTTTGCTAGAATTATATGTACAGAACCTAAAGAATACAATAATTAAACACATTTAACAATTAAATTACCCCACAATAAAAATTGTTAACTCCCCCGAGGAAAATTCTCAATGTCACTGCTTAAGCGTCCTTAAAAAAAGAACATGTACTAAAGCAGCTGATTCATTCATAATTTTAGTTTCTACATAGGCGTATCCCTAACAAAGGAACTTAATGTCTATTCAGTTTACTTTTAACTTCTATTTTTAAACAAATAGTACGTTATCATGTTGTTAAAGTACGATTTTTCAGAAGCCCAGGAAATGCCTTTTGCCATGGTACCTCATTTATTGATATTGGTTAAGTGTGAAGGAAGAAAAAGAAATTTTTACATTTTTTTTACCTTGGCGAAATAAATGGTAAATACGGGAGCTAAAGAAATTTGTAAACAAACGCCAGGCCGTATTTCTGAGCGATATTTAGCAAACGTATACTTTATAGCTATAGCGCAGTTAAGTTCGTAAATGGCTTAATGGCTGTTCATGATTTTTAAGAAATATTCATAATTTTATTTTCAACTATATATTTATGTGTAGTACATTGTTGGGTAGTTCTAAAACGCATAGAAAGCAAATGGTGGCCGCTTAAAATGTTCAGACAAAAAATTATCAAATTATTATTCTGAATTAAATATGTACGTGTGATAAACCTTTCGATAGGGTTAATCTATCTTTACAACTTTAACCTGATGAAAACCAAAAAGCGAAATCTACTTTTTCGATTAGCACCTGCCATCGGGACTTTTTTTATGTTCTTTTTGCATGGTACACTAAATTTCCAAACTAGTAATAAATGTAATAAACGTGTGGAGATATCAATGAAATAACTCTAAATTCAATCCAAATCGCTACAGAGGTGTAGGCTTTAAAACCTGCAACGGATAGACAGATATCACTACCGTAGTAGGAATTACTACTTTAGACCACTTTTAGGAAAATTGAATTTCCATGTAGGAATCAAATGAACATCAAATTATTTGGTGTATAAATCGTTACTCTTATTGAAAGATTAAATAATATCTTCTTCCCACATTGCTTTATGTTTTACTGGTTTATTTTTACAGAAGTTGCATCGCAACGAAAATGTACCAATTTGCAAATTACTGGTGCTAAAAAATCGTGGCAACAAGTGCATGGATACTTATGTAAGGCACAGAAAAATATAAAAAAAGTACTACCTGTAGCAAACGTTTTGTCTAAGAAAACTTCGTACATTTTTTCTTCCTTCTCGTTCATGAGCCATTCAATTGTATCTTAAGTGCTGAATGTTGACAAAACTAATGAATTTTCTAAAGTTTTGTAAGCAAAGAAAATTTCGCGAAACTTTAATTTTATGAATGAAATGCACTTATGTAATTAGAAAATGTGACTTGAATTCCTTTACGACATATAATAAACCCCGCTTAAGATGTTAAAGGGGCCGCGCGAAAATAAATTCTTGTGGAAAAACGAGTTAGGTGAAATCGAAAATAATACAAAATATAATATTAAATTATGTAATCTGTTGTACATATGAACTGTTCGAAATTGTTATGTATGTACTTTAGTACATAATTATCATAGTTTCAGTTACATATACTGCTAACTACATGTGTGTAATATATCAATAATAATTTCGAACAGTTTATGTGGATTTGTAATCCTCTATTTTTGTTCGACACTGTATAATTATGACTCAATCAATATAATAAAGCTAGTAATTAATGAAATATACAATTAACAATTAATGAACACATAAGCATCAGCTTGTATTTACAAATTCAGTAAAATTCATCATTTCTTTTTCGTTATTTTTGATACTATAGTAGGATTTCCCGGAATAAAACAAAAGCACCCAGCGGTTTTATATTAGTGGAAAATATAATCATTAAAATATGAATTTAAAATTTCGTTCCCACAAAATACGCCCATCTGTGCAATGAGAAAATATAAATCTGTTTGCAGTTACATATTTCAAGTGGCTTCCACCTGAGAAAGGAAATCAAACAGTCTAATTCTCTACATAGGTCTGTGGTATAAGCACATACGAATATATTACATGCCCATAACAGTCACGCTGCTATCGTATATTTTGTGTTCGCTTTATAACATGTGTAATTATATAACTTGTACTTTTTTATAAGGATCGCTTTTAAAACAGAATAGGCACCATTTACATTCTACCCTCTCCTGCATTTCCTTTTTGTTTATTATGAAATCAAACGCGAAATTTAACTATAACTTGCAACACGTTTATTCCTTGGCACTACAGATGCGGCATCAATTATGGTGCGACTCTGGAGTGCAAAAGGTTATAAAAATGTCTTGGAGATATTTCTTTTTCCTAGATATACTCATTTCTACAAATATTTCTTTCCATAAAGCGGTGCAATGTTAACTGTCCAACATTCGCAACGTAAATGAAACTTTATTAGATTCAATTAAAAGTATGGAGAATCAAATATAAGCCACTCATAGGCACCGACAGAAACAAAAACAAAGCTTGTGAAATACTTTTATTTGACTTTCACGTGCAATGAGTTGTTAAAAAACATGTCATTTTTTAAACTAAATACAAATAGCAAGTTTGTATTAATAAAGCTTAACTAAATGGAATATACACGGGCTCCTTAAGCAAAATTTGTAAATATCTTTTTCTCCGGAATTTTATTTCGAAGGATTTATTTAACAAATACTGCCGGATTTGCAGTTTGAAACCGAAAACTATTACCTTCAGCTATGACGAATCAGAAAGGCGCAAATAAGACAAGGACTGTAGCCACACCTTTAATGCGGCATGAATACATTATCCAAAACATCTCATCTTGCAACCTCATGTTTGCAAAACAGTAAATATAGATGGGTAAGATATTCTCTTTAGTTAAGCTGAATATTTATCAGAACAATTTTTCCTGGAACAGCCAGCTGTCTACCACCCTTGACACTAGTGATTTTTATTATTCCTACATTTATTTGTAAGCTGCGGCAATTGTGGCATGATCGAATTTCATTTAATGAAACATTTTCGCCGAACTATAGCTCGACATAGCTTGTATTTGTGAGTAACTGGAATTAAATGATGGCACAGAGCTTATTACGCCACTTTATTTACTTGCGGCCGATAGAAATTGCATTTGATTAGTGATCAGACTTTAGTGAACACGAGACACAAGCGCTGTGTAATGCCCAGCATTCACCTTCACACTTTTCAAGGCTTTCCAATTAATCTTTTTTATATGTATATATCTACATAAAAACGTATCTCACGAAGCGCATTAGAAACGGTCTAAGCAATTCTTAGTCAAACATGTATACAATACCCAAAATTTCCCACTGCATTTAAAACATATTCTTATCATTTCATGTTATCAAATTGACTAACAAATACCGGGTTAGTCAAAAGCAGATTTCTTCGGCACATTATTGCCTAGTGACTCAAGGAGACAAAAATAAAACTCACTTGTCTTAATCCGTCTACAACTTGAAGAATTTGCGTACTATTTACCAACTGTTTAATAAAATTTTTTAATAAAGTATTTGGTGACCTCAATGAAAAAACATTCCAATAACAGCAAATCAATAAATACGATTCAGTTCTCACGACACAAACCACCACATCAGACGGCCATTTAACAAATAGTGTTGCCAACCCGCACTCCGATAGTTCTCAGGGTTGGTTCAAGTCTAACACAGTTCAGTATCTGAATGTCAACCCCATTAGATTTGATCACAAGCCTCTATGCTTTCCTACGTTTCCATGCAGACCTAAATCCGGGTTTAACTCGAATTAGCGCTCACGTAATACGTTTCCACGCAGAGTTGAATACGGATTCAACTCGAGTTAAGGCGAAACCAAAAAAAGACGCAAAGTAACATAGGCCGCGAATGTAGAGAAATAGAGAACGCAGACCAAAATGGGCGTATGCCGACTGCGAAGTATGAATAATATCAAGTAGCTACACTTCAGAGGAGAGCACAAAATGACAAGGATGCCAATAGTTGAAAGCTCTATATGGTTGCATTGATAAAGATTTTAAGCATCCAAAGGTATAAGCGCTGCTGGTTCGAAAGAGAGAGGAATTTCTCAAATGCATTTAAAGGCAAGTGTGAAGAGTACAAATACTGCCAGCAATCAGCTGACTTTAATCAAACATCTCAACTACGAATGTCCAAGGTGCATATTATCAAAGATTTCGCAACTCATTCTCAACTATGCTGTAGTTTTTACCAACACATTCTCCAATATGGTGTAGTTTTTCGCAAGCAGCCAATGAAGATTAAAGAACGCTGTAGCGAAGAATAACACACATGTAGCACCTGCCAGCCGTTAAATTCACTAAAGCATTAAAGGATTTCAATGCGATATCGTTTAGGATTGTTTTAAAAATTAATAATAGCATAAACAGTCTCGAAAATCTTAATGAGTTTAGGTACTCCCCACCCACCCCCTGAGCATATTTTTGTCATATTTGAGTTTTATTTCTTCGATTTACTGTAAATTAACAAATTTGCAATAATTTTCTAATTATAAGAGCATTCTAAGTAGATATTTTTCTTAAGCCAACATTCCATAAATGCGATTTACCAAATTGCTGTCAAAAATTATAAACCACCGCATGGCAGATACACATGCTATCACCTTTTAACATTCCCCAATTCTAGGGGAAGAGCTTTTATTAAGTATACCCTTCCTTTTCGCGCATCGACAATTTTTAATTGTAGGTTTTTCATTGTCCATGAATAATTCTTACCCACACCGATTTAATTTTTATGACGGTAAATTTTCCGCCTTAAGGAGTGCCGCTGTTTCATATTATTCATACTTTGGTTGGCTTTGGCGTAATGTACACCTAACCCTCGATTTACACAGTAGATTGGTTCCCGAAAAATGCCGTATAAATTGAAATTGTACAATTCGGGTCCACTATTCACATTAAACAAAATACATACACCTGTAAGTAATTTAAAAATATATGAAAATGCATTATTTATTTTTTGTAAAATAAAACAGTATGTACATATTTTTAAAGAAAACTTCATTAATTCAACAAAGTTGTTTACATAGCATAATTCACAAAAAAAAAATTAAAAATGTTTTATTCTGTTTCATACTCACTTGTTAATAACACAAAAGCCATTCTTTTGCTTTTAGAGATTTTTTTTTGAATATTTGACTAACCTGGCCGTGTCAAAGAGAAATGCAAATGCCGTGTAAATGGAAATTCTTTCGCTCATCTTCAACAGTGTTAAACCGAATTCGCGCAATTTGAATGTCACGCAAATCGAGGGTTAGGTGTAATTAGATTTTAAGCATAAGTTCCACTCCTTTCCCGTTCATATCTCATTGACGAAGGCTAACTCGGAATCTCTGGGACCAAGGAGGTATGCATAGAAATGGAGAGGCCCTTGGATGTCCCCCCAATTTATAAATGAACTAATAACGGTAATTATGCTCCTTAATTCTCCTTCCATGAGCAAGGGTTTGAGTTGAGTTATCGTTTTAAGTTGTTTCTGTTTAGTTAACTCGCTGTTTCCATGACGTCCGCTCTTCTTCTAACACACACACATGCCAAACTCAACTCAGCCCAGTTGGAATCGTGGAGTTTACTCAGATTTCACGAAACTCAATTCAATTCCCATTTCCATGAGCGCTAAAGCCTGAACTAAAGAAGAGTAAAGTAACGTAAGGATTTAACTAAATAGAGCCCTCACGCCTGTCAAAATTGGCTTGCTGCCCAAAATACAGCCGTAGAGCGTCGTTAAATTAGGAATCTCCGCAAGCGAAACATGCAAAGCTTCCGAAATTATATACTATATATACATTATGGAAGGGGCATGAAATATGGAAAAGTGCCACAATCAGTACTTCCATGTCAAACACTTCTCATCTACAGTTAACAAGTGAGGTTATGTGCTCACGTAACGTGCAAACGTCATGATTAATGAGAAATAGTGGCGCTCCTTAAGGAGGAAAATTTACCACCACCAATTTTATTTTTTATTATCCGCGAAATGTGAATTTTATGTGTAATAAGCTAAAATATACTTCAATCAATTAAAAATTGCTCGTTAACAAGAGCTATACACAATAGGCAAACGCAAACATTAAAATATTAAATCGTTGCAAACCATAACGGCTAAAAGCACATTGCCTTTTAGCACTCCAGCTGTGAAGGCAGGGGATAACACATTGCAAAAGTTGATTATATCTCCCAATTTGACATAAAACTAATTATAGTTATTTATTCTAAAAGGCCTCTGTTCTTATTTTCGTAAAAATTCGAAAACGAATAAGAAAATAAAATTCGTTTGAAAATCATTTACATGCCTTTCTTGTTGTACGAATCGAAAAATATATGGATGCAAACAAAAACCAGAAAACAAAACGGATTTTCGAAGTTAAAGGTTGATTGTTATTTTTCTGTTAAGGATTTGAAGCATTTATATTATTATCAATCCCTTGTTATTTGCGGGGTGGATTTAAATATTTTATGCTGTTGGACGAAGAGGTGAAAGACAATATTTCAATTTAAGAAGATACCGTAGGTTCTTTAGGGATAAGTATAGTTCTTTGGAGCTTCCATCTAAGTTGTGTGTCTCAGTATTTATAATATAATAGATTTAGGGAATATTTTCGCCTATCAGAAGAAACTTTCATCTATACTCTGCACAAGGTAGACGGAGAATTAAAGGAAACATTTCATCATCACCTCTAGTTTTAAAAATTGCAGTTTGCCCTCGTTTTTTGCTAAAGACGGTTATCAGCGAGAAATTGGATATGGATTGGCAAGAACTACCTTTTGCAAGAAAAAATCTTAAATGCTTCGTAAAGAAAGCTATGTCCAAAATACATAATATACTATTACAAGAAAGCAAGCGGCAATCCAAGCAATGGTTTTTTGAAGCACAATAATTGTAAGATGCAACACAACCTTGCGATGTTGGAGCATTTCTTTATTCTCAATACGGAAACTCTACTTTGGGCGATGCTGGTTACACTTTGGCACCCTATTTAATGACATCTTGTTGAGAGCCATGCACTGCATCTCAGAGCCGATTTAACACTTCGTTACATGCGTGGGACACAGTCATGGCCCATTCAACTTATTTTTCTGATAAAATTATTTTTTCTTTCAATTTACCGTCTCCTCCGTTCCAGAAGCTGAAGGTAATGTATTGACGTGTAAGGTTTGTTATTTTGTAGGCGATTTATTGCTCTTGGGCCTCGCCTGATCTCCGCGGGGGAAATTATGTACTTTGTCACGTACGTTAATTTAATTATAATAATATATAATTTTATACTACTTTTATGTTCTATAGTGCTAAAAATGTATCATACCAGACTCCGGATAACTACAAAATGTTTACATTATTTTTGATACTAACACATTATTACTTTCTATTTTTATAGACAGAAGTGTTCTCATTTTTTTGGAGTTTAAATAAGAAAATTACGTTACGCTCCCTTTAACCGATTTCCCGACTTACCGAGGTAAAGTTTAATTTTTATTATTGGCGTTACTCCAGCCTTTGTGCGTATCTGTCCAGGTTATCCGAGCTTATTATTGTCCCTGTAGATATTTTTTTATAACGTTTAACGCAAATTTACTGGTTTTTGTAGGATCGACCTAAATATTTTAATGACTAAACGTTGATTTTGTCACAGGGACAGTTTTTTTTCAATCCTAATAAAGTTCGTATAATCCAAGTTCTTCGATTATCCAAGTGAAGGCCGATTAACAATATGTAGTTCAGATAGTCGAGGATCTATCTTATATGCAAAAGAAATTTAATTTATAATCCTAACTTTAACAAAAATTATGTCGTGTTTAGGGCACTCTTGTTCCTCGCGAATGTTATGGCGTAAGTATAAGGGCTCAACAAATGCTTTCTAGTATAAGCAAATATTTAAACAAAACGTAGAGATCAAATGAAAGTAATATATAGCAGCAGAAAAGTTTTATTAACCTAGAAATGCATATTTTTTTAATAAATACATATAATTTCTTAAAATTACGTCTTTCGATAAAAAAGTTGGGTAATAATATAACCATTTCTCACTGAAAACAAAATCAAAAAAGGCATTTATTAATTTTGGTCTAAGATCAAAGTACACTTACTACAAACCAAGTGATTTAGTTACGTTTCGCACTTCAACATTTCAGATTATTTTCAGTTTAAAGGAATTATCATTAAATCAATAAAATAATAATAATTTAATCAAAGTCATAAACTTATTCAGTAGCTGCTGGGTGTGCTACTTATTCTCCGACTTTACCACTTACAGGAGCAGCTGCGTTGACATTTTCAAATCTCTATTGTTTAAATGGTCAACAGAAAAGTATTTTGTGATGTTTAAGTTAGATCACACTACTTCAGAAAAATTACTATGCGGGATTTGCACAAGATATAATTATATTTTATGAAAAATTTGTTTCAAAAGTTTGGTGTGATTGGTGCAAAAACTGCCAATGTCAACTTTATTGATATGTGCTAAATTAGATTAGAACTTTAGTACAATTTTTTTTCTCCATTTTTCGTTTCTTAATTGTTGTACAAACCAACTAATACTATTGACACATTATACGAGCTAACAGCTTATCATGAAGTCATAACGAGCTCAACTATTGTCGCTGCACGATATCCAAAAATACATAATCGATTATAATTACCAGTCTCATCTGCTGAGAAAAATGAAAACTTCAATCAAAAGGGAACTATTTTTATTTCCTTCCTCTGTTTTTAATCATTGGCCTGCACACTTTTGTTGAATTATAACATGTGTTTAACATTACTATTGCAAGCTAACTAATCTTTAGTCACATTTAGCAGACTCAGAATTTAATTTGCAACTTAGTGAAAATTAGAAAATTTGTGTAAAATTCTGAGCTCAGAGCTGGGGCTTTTTACAAGGAACGAATCAATCTTGTCAAACAAGATGCAAGTTGGAAAAAAAGAAATCATCTTTTACTACAAAAAGTAACCGTTCCCAAAGTCCGGCGAACATCCTCCTCGCCTCATATATCATATTATTTTTTGTATCATTTTCATTTGTTTTCGATCTATTATAAAAAAAATTATTAATCATAGATAAAAATAATTCTGCAGTTTTCCGGCAAAGAAACGATGATTGAGATGCTATCTCAATTTCTTAACTGAAAATTGTTAATATTACTAGGCTTCTCACCGAGCAAAGTGAAGGCAGTAAAATGAACCACCTAATTTTCTCAGCAAATGGACCGCTTTGGTTACACCTAATGATGGTAAAGCGTCATCCCTTAGCTTCCCCAAAAAAACTATTTTGTTTTCACCAAATACTTTCTAATTTCTAGGCTAATATTTTTCTAAGCTTTAGTAATAGGTATCATTTACAAATATTGTAATTTCGTAACTATACTTTAAATCGATTTTACTGTTAAGATTCGAACATAAAGAAGGTACAAGGAAAATAGGTTTACATCGTTAAAACGTAAGAAATTCTGAGCTGTTAGCGACGTATAATGTGTCGGTCGTATATAAAAAAATGAGGTTGGTGTTTACGTAGAAAAGGAATTATTTGACAGTATTCTCATTTTGAATGAACGTTATCGAAGTGAGTTTAAATTAAATTTGGAACATTTTAAAGGATTTGTTAATTTACAATTATTTTTTCATTAGATCGCTAACGCTTCCATAAAATTAACTCAAAGCAAACACACAGGCCATCATTACTTGTAAAGACATTATGTATATTTTAATAATTATTTTCAGAAGGGAAGTCTACTTTTTCGTTCTGCTTATGCTTCTTATAATGTTAAATGAATATTGTCAATAAAATTATTATTTTATTTTTAGATGGCAGTCAGCACTGAGTGGTACAAAATGGAAGAATTATAAATATCATATTTCCAATTAATTTCTACTTTACTAGGGGATAACATTTAAAAGCCTTTGCACATTCAATATTAAGCATAAAATAAATGTCGTTAAAAAATCTCCTTCTTCTGTTAAAAAAATGTAAACAAATTTTAAAGACTGGCAAATTTTCAAGCACTCTCGTGAATTTATTCCGCTTTAATAGGTTTTTTTTTCGTTTAAAATAACCGTGCACGTCTTTTTATTTCATTTCGTCGCCACTGTGGGAGTCGATAGAATTCAGCTCTGGTGCATTGTAAAATATGTTCAAACTCTACATCAGACAAGTGACGCTACAAGTGAAAAACACTTGGTCAAAAATATATTTAACATTTTTATATCATCTTACCTCTAAATTGCAGCGATCGACATCTGCTGGTAGTCTGTAGTTAGTAATTAATAACAAGTGATAAGGATATATTTTAGCAGGCTCGTGAACAAGCATTGAATGTGCCATGTTGGGAAGGCTTCGCCTGATTAGGCCGGCGTTAGGATAGTGAAAAGATGGTGCCCCGGAATAAGTGCTAGATGCTGGCAGATCACCACCCATCTGAAAATTAAGTAATATCACTAAGTATATGCATTTCGCAAAAGTATTTAATGTTTTAATTTTTGATTCTACATCCTGTAAATTTCCAAAAAAGAATTCCATCATCACACCATAAGATGAAAAAAAGAGGAATTGTGTATATTCTACTAACAAAGTATATATTAAATTGAAATTTAGACGATGTACTATTGTTTTGATAACTACTATACATGTGCTTATTAAATCTCCATCATGATCATAACAAAATAATATTTACATTTAATGTCAATAAATGTATTTCATACCAAAAGTCTCGTTTTCGATGAAGAATGCCTTCATTCCTATTTTCCTTCATTAAGGTCTAATAAATAACATAATAATATTATAGAACTATCGACGAATATTTTAAACAAACGATCGATTAGGATAAGTGCTAATCACTTACCGACTCCAGATAATATACCCAATATTAATATTATAATACGAAGAAGAATTTCTTAGTGAATTTTGTGTGAAATATTCACCAAAGTATATTATAAATTTATAAATAGTGAAAAAAAAAAAATAAGATTTGTATACTTCATAACTGTGTTAAAAAGAAGACGTTTTTTTTGTATCTTTTTAAAGCCTTCAGGGTGGTGTAAGCCCATAAAGGACCCGGTGGAAAATAAATATAGTTCAATTTTTTTAATTTTTAATATTGGTAATGCCGGTTAACATTATTCTGTTTTGTTTGTTATAAGGACACGTTATTCAAATATATGTTTAAATTAATTTAGACTTACCAGTGCTCGTCGGTCACCTTCAGTAATAGAATCTACTGAAACTATAATTGAGAAATCCTTAGAAATGATAACAAATTTGATTGAATAAAGTACTACCATCTGATTTTCCGCAACTAAATTCAGTGCTGTGAGTTTTGTCGCCCAAACCGAAGGAGAAGTCCTACAAATAAACAAATATTTCAAATTAAAGTGCACTAAATACCAAAATCATTGATTTTTCGTATAGGTAAAATTTTGCCGAAATACAAAAACATGCACAAAACATTGATAAATTGTAAAGGGTTAAAGCTAAGCAAATTTGAGGGAGAAAGTAAAAAAACATGCACATACTTCAAATCTTAGAGTAGCTCAATTCTGTAAAAATCATGTTTATCACAAAATTGAAATTCTGAATAAAATAATGAACAAGAATAAAATTAAGATTCATGAGTAACAAATAATTCATTCATAAAAATAAAAATGTTTGTTCGTGCATAATGTCTGACGGCTTAAAAGCGGTGTCGACCCGAAATTCGTGTTTTTGAAAATTTAATGTTTACAATGTTTAGAGTATTTTTGTTTAATAATTTAAAAATCTCTCAATTTTGTTACTTCTACTTTGAACGTCAACTTATTCAGGCAATCATAATGCAGAATTCATCAATCTTTAGTGTAAGCAAGCAAGTCAGAATGTAATGTAGTTTAATTTGGTTCCGTAATGAAGTATAATATACAAGTTTTCCGTTGTAATTTAAACCTGATGTTATAATTATTTATTAGAAACTATTCGAAACGATAAAACGAAAAATATCAAAATATACCTACATTAAAGTGAAACGGAAAGATAAATTTGTGTAAATCATTAAGGTTAATGTATAAAAATTGCATACATTATTGCAATTAAAAAAAGCCACTTTTGCTACTCTAACGCCTTAACATAACTCCTTGAAAATTAATCGTCATATACTTGTAATTATAGCTTAATATATAATGAAAATATAAACATAAAAGCACGGTAGTAACTACTTTGCGATATAAATTCTTTCTTTCTTTTTAGGAACTTAAACTACGTACAATCAGTTTGTATTGACGAGTATTAATCAGTGTTAGTAGGAATAGAAGGCGTTTCATTATCGTTGTAACTTAATAATAGGCCATCCATACCGTAAACCACGAAATTCTTTATGACGTCTTAGAAGAAATGGGTATACAAGGTACAGCGAAGAAGCTTTTGAAAAGTTATCTCTCCGCACACTCCACACTAACATTGTGAATGAGGAAAGACCCATAAATATGGGAGTACCACAAGGTTCAATTTTCGGACCAATTATCTATGTACTGTACATTAATTATGTGACCAATGCAAGATTGGCAGGAAGATACGATATATGGTATATGCAAAAGACACTCTTATTCCATATTCTAGTTAAATGCCAACAAAATAACTAGGCGCACAAGAAATGCCAATTACCTAGGATTAACTATAGACGAAAATTTTGCTTGGACAGAGCAAATTGAGTTGATTCGTAAAAAAGTTGCATCCAGTATAGTAAATCCAAGCTCGAACGTGAGGGACAAGATACACAATGCCTATGTTCTTCCCACCTTTACATATGAAATGATCATATGGAGCCAAATGACGCAAAATAATATAGAAAGGGTGTCACAGACACTAAATAAAGCTATCAAAGCTACATTCAACATGGACTTCTTCACGGAATATATATATAGGGAAATAAAAAACCATATAATGCAACAAATGATCTTAATTGAGTTAATAGAGAAAGCCAAAGCACTATCTAACATCACAAAATTAAAAATGAAGACAACTCTAAAACTCATCCCTACTAGAAATGTACACGGACACGCGCGGGCTCAGATCCGACCCGATTTTATCGGCCTTACTAAAACGGTTTTAAACATCTTTAACGGCAAATCAATAAATTAATTTAAAATATTAATAAAAAAACTTTATAATGAATTAAATGCTAAAATGTGCTAATCTTAAAGTAATATGAATAAGTGCGACTCTTTAAAGAAATTTATCTGGGCAGCACACCAAAGAAATTTGTCTGGTAGTCATTTATGTACACTTGTATTGTTAAAAATGAATTTATACATATATGAAATATTGAATAAATAAAAAAAATAAATTAAAAAGCCTCAATTTTCATTTTAAGTTCGTTCGAATCACCACATTAGAAACGCCACTTAGGCCACCCTCATAGAATTATAACTGGGTATGAGCTAATAGCTGTAAGATCTGTTTTGTGTATTGGCGCTACTTTGCAATTATTATTGCAAGCAGCAGTCCAAATAATTATTCTGAAACTCGCGACAGCATTGCTTAAAGCAGTATATCATTTCATTTGTACATGATAAAATTGCTCTGTCAACATAAAGCAAATTGCATTCAAATATCAACGGAATTTTGCGTTACTCAGAATAAATTATACATTTGGTGTGTTTAATAAATACAGACATATCCCATATTATGGAAACTTTTTAGGAAATTATAGGAAAGGAACTAATAAAGATAGAACCCTGAAGTTTGCTATAACTTATTAATCATACTTTGTTGAATATAAAATAGAAATTTAAACAGTGATAGAATAGAAATAAATGGTGAGAGGGCCGAGTTGGCGATGTTCGGGACGGGGCAATTTTTGTAGCTTCCGCGATTTTCAAACACTTCCGAAAAAAACTTAAAAAATCAATAACTATATTGCCATAATCTAGAAAAAGCTTGCGCGTAGACTAAAATCGAAAAATTATATAAATGTTTGACTGTTATGGTAATTTGAAAACAAAAAATCCATTTTTAGCTAAATATTTTGCAGTTTTTAATTTATGAAAACACAAAAATTATAATAATTTAAAATCAAAAATAAATAAATAAGAAAAATCTACGGATACGATTGAATATAATGTAAAGTTTTACTTCGAGTTACTCAAATTTAACTTAAGAATTTGATCGCTGTCAGTTCCACCCATGCGTAACTTCGATGTATTACTGTACGTATAAGTAAAATACGGTCTTTACGTTACAATATTTTTATTTTTAATTGATATTCACCAATCTTGCAGATATATCAAGTTTAAAACTAGAACTTCTGAAGAAAAATATTAATACACCTCTGTTGTATGTAGATTATACGAATTTAACTTTTTTTTTAATAAAATTATTTCCCTTTAAAATTATGAAATAACTTAGTTGTTATTAGAATACTCACTAGTGTTAAAAGTATATGTGGCTTATAATCAGAAAAAAAGATCGAAGGGATTATTTTGAATCGTTCAGTAGTTCAAATGCGAAAATGTTTTGCTATATCAATAAAATAATTACAGTATTAGCGTATCCATCAGTGGAAGAGTCTTTTTTTACTTTTAAAATACCATACGCACCACATACCTGTAGCATTGCTGTAAATTTCAAGTAAATTTGGCAAAATTGACAAAGTTACAGTCATATAAGATAGTATAGATGCCACCAGAGTGTATAACTTCCAAATTTCTCGAAACCTACTTTTTGGTAACAGTGAACTAAATATTTTAAAAACTACTGCAGCAACGACTTGTTTCAACTTTTTTACAATTGTTCATTACACATAAAGCAGTTCTTGATTTAAGTTTCCTCATTGTTAATGTAAACGTTCTCTTATTCATCGATAATGAATCAATTGCAATATTAAGAATTGTATTTATCAGTTTGAACGGTTGTTATTTTACTTAAAATCGATATATCGAAAAATCCTCCCATTAAAGACAAGATTCACTGTAGATAATCAAAAGCAATCCATATCCCAATTTTAGAGACCGAGTCCCGTACAGATGCTTGCAAAATAGGATATTTAGTCGTATTAATACACGACCATGCAAAGGATGAAATTCATCCAGTCGTCTTTTTTAGTTTTAGAACGACGAACTGCGAAGTATTCGAGTTACGAATTGAGGTGTTGACAATAATTATTGGTTTTTCAAAACTTTGAATCTACCCTGGTTGAAATTAAATGCAAAATATGCGCCGATTGGAATACTTTACGACCAAGCGTGAGTTTTGCAGTGGCCAAATGAGACATGACGATGCGCTTAGTCGACATCGTTCCAGCTTTAGAATCAGAGTTGACATTCTTCTCCACATTAGAAAGGTTCGAACAAATAAACGCTAAATGGTTAAGCAGGCTAAATGGTTAAATAAATAGACAAATCAAACAAGATTGCTGTATTTCGAAGCACGGATCAATGGCTAACCAAAATAAACACCTTCATATAGTCACTGACGCATTTACGAAGATTTTTCCTACGACAATTAGTGACATAAAGTAGGACATCTGGAAAACGCGGTATTAATACGAACAGGAACAAAGCTTTACTTCCTCAGTGTTTAAATTGTATTGTGAAGACCAAGCTATTAATTAAGTCTTGGTTACGACGGGAGGGCCTAACGGAAATGTGTGTCTTTCGTCTGGCTTAGTCAAACCGTTGGACTGGAAGTTGGTCAAGTTAAAATTAGTTTATTTACATCCATCAGCCTCTGCAATCATTACTATTGAAGGATAATATACATTTTTTGACGTAAAATAAGGGAAAATATGTTTTAAGCCGAACAAAGCCACAAGTATATGCCAATTTGTGATGTGTAATACTATGAGTAAAACCTTTCGAATTCTTTGTGGAAATATTTGTTGTCTAAAATTTGTCCACACACTATTTTTCACTACCTTTGACAGTTAAACTACCATATAAGCAATGACGTACAACTTTCTGGGATTACCTCCTACAACTCATTGAAACCTTTTTGTAATATAAGATTTTTAAAAATTTCCGACTTGTGTCTTTTGATTGGACTTTAGAAATATTTATTGTTCATATACATACGGGACTTAATCGATCGATATGGAATTTACATGGACGTAGCGTAACATATAGGCAACTTACATTCATCATTTTGGTATCAGACAACCACTCCATCGTTCACGCTGAAGATTGTCCTTTGACCTTCTTGAACTTAGTCTTCCAGCACGTGACAAATCACTCACAGATCCCTGTTGTTCGAAGCGGCGAAACAAGTGGAGTATCGTTTGTTTAAGTGGTAGTTGTCTGACTCCAAAATAATGAATGTAAGTTTTTGATTGATTAGCACACTTGATCGTTGATTTCGTAGATAAAATTGCATTATTTTTACTCCTTGCTTTGTCCTGAATTTCTCCTTAACTATTTCCCAAGGACTACGCATAAATAATCTAAAAAATGAAAACATTAATAGGAAACATATTATATTTTAAAATAGTCTAGTGACTTTTGAGCCTTGTATATGTTGTTTCTTTTATTCGGTTCATTACTTCGTATAAAAATATGCGTACGCTGTATATTACATATTTACGGTATTATTAAAAGCGGAAAGTATGTAATTTTCCTGGGCACTGTTTCCTAAAACGATACTTTTGTAATTCCTAGTCAGAGTATATGCACCAACTCTGTGACAATTAAATAAAAATAACAAAAACACAGCTAAGTGCATGTACCAAAAAGTATTTATAAATTATATGTGGAAAAAAAAACCGAAAAGTTTATGGTCCATGTTTTAAAAGTCAAGATTAAAGAAATTATGTACATTAAAAGCTTACAGGAGCAACTTGTGCAGAACCAGTAGTTGTAGCAGAGCTGAAAGTATGCGAGCGAGGAGCCAAGCCGTATCCAGGTTTTGGAACATGACGAAGCGAACTCACCACTATTTAATTTGTTTTGTTTAAATGGGTCAGTGACGTTAGTAGCAACAATCCATCAAAAAACAAACAAGGCAGCATCGAAATGAGAGAAAAAATTCATTTTAGTACTTCAAACGAATGTGTGCAGATATACATGAATGAAAGTTTTATGCTGTTATGTTAAGGAATAGTTTAGGTTTATATATCCAAATCCACAGAGCCATATAAGCCTTTAAGCTAAACGATTTACAAATCACCCAACTTCCTTCTTTAAAGCCGTAACTGCCCAGAATATAGGACTTACAGAGCTATAACCGTTTCTTATTGTAGACGGCAGGGTTGATGTTTTAAAGCCGTATCCTGGTTTTGGGGGCGATCGGTAGGAATGTATCGCTATTTACGAGTGTGACAAAAATTCAGTTACTTTCACTTATTTCAAAGAGATTTTTCAAGTAATGTAGGGGTAATATTCATGTCACCCAATTAGGAATTAAAAGTATTACCATTGTAACTCGGTGCATTTCCAATAGATTTTCCTATGGAGCCCCTATAGCTGGTTGATCTGTCAAAAAAGTCGTCGTCGTAAAATGGCCTCTGGTGGTCTAAAGTTCGAGATGGTGATGCTCCAACTGGTGATTCATATCTGAAGAAATAAAGCGCTAATAACTCCTGTACACCATCTTTATTGACATTTTCATTTCCACCCACCTTAATTTATATACGGGTTCTTTTGAAGCAGATGGAGTACGTGACGCATTTCGAGGATCAAGATGGTGCTGTTTCCACTTTTTATATTTAGCATGTTCTTTCAAATCCTTTAATATCACTGACCCTATTCCAGAATTCAATTTTTCAAGCTCTTCGGCTTCACGTTTTAACAGTCTGAAATTTTATTAATTATAATTAAATATTGCAGAGCTTTTGCAATATGATATATATGATATTGTATTAGTTTTCTGTAAACGAGCTATTTTTTTATATTCTTACTTATTCTTGCAGTTTTTGTTTATAAAACTATAGAATAGCTTGTGACACCCAGATCATACAGGGAACAACAGATAAATATCTTAGGGGAGGAAGGAAGGAGTTTGCGGGAGTAGGTGATGGACGAGGTCATTTTGTAAGAAATGGGAGTCAATGGGGGACGAAATGCACTTAGAGATTTTCATGTCGTCAGCGTAAATGTATAGCTCCAAGTGTTGTGTTCTACTTCATTCATTGTGAGGTTGAAGAGTAATGGACCAAGATGACTTCCTTGTGGAACACCTGAATGACCAACAAAAGGATTGGATATTGATAGGCGAAAAGGGACACTATATTAGCGATTCTTGAGGTACAATTTGATCCAGGAAAAGAGACGTGGTTGAAAGCCCGC
>MNCL01000362.1:0-46089 GCA_001932985.1 Proctacanthus coquilletti
TGCGATGATTTACTACGAATTTCGACGCGGATTATCTCAACAGTGCATCGATCATTCACCTCGTCTTTTGGCGAAGAAGCACCATCTAAAACCACTGTATATCACTGGTTTAAATAATTCAATTGTGGTCGTCATTCGCTCACGAACGAATTTAAAGAAGGTCGTCCAAAATCGGTTGTTGTGCGAGAAAACATCGATGCTGTGCGTGAACTGATACTGCAAGATCGTTATGTGACATAACTTGTAATTTAGGCATCCCTGCGCACACAAAATTTTACATGAACATTTAGCCGTGAAAAAGATTTGTGCGCGTTGAATTTCGCATAATTTGGCAATCGCTCAAAAAAGGCTCATGTCTATTAGTCCAAAGAAATGTTCAAAAAATACAAAAGTGGTGCGTCAAAAGCCGTGCATAACATCTACACAGGCGACGAATCCTGGATCTATGCGTATGAGCTCGAAAGAAAACAGCAGTCGACATGGGTTTTCCAAGGCGACTCAAACCAAACAAAAGTTGTTCGTGTAAGAAGCGCTTGGAAGCAAATGTTCGCCTATTTTTTGCGATTCAAAAAAAAAAAATAAGAAATTGGTTCACACGTATGCAAAAGTGTAACGATCATTGTGGAAAATATTTTGAAAAACAATAAAACCATGATTTAATGATTAATATTTGTTTTTGGGCTATTTGTATTTACATAGCTGTTCATATAAGAAAGTTGATTTATTAATGTATCTCTTTACTTGTCATAAATTTTCATGGTAGACACTAAATAATACTTAAAAGGAAACCAAATTCCTTAACTATGTATTAAAACACCATACAATAACATATACATAAATACTTAAAAAATTTGAAATGTCTAATGTTAAGTATACTAATTTTATTTTAAACCTCTTTTATGAAAAATAAGGAAATGCTGAGAAAATTGATATTTTAATGTCACCACTTTATGGGAAAATAATTGACTATTCTTAATGAAAAGCACATTTATTTATTTAATTGACCGATCTCTTATTATTTACAAATATTTCAAATTTTTTTCTTAATTTTCAATAAGAATTTGCACCTTCTTTAAACTTTCAGCTAATGAATCGTAGATATTTAGCTAATTTCATTCAAGTTTTGCATACAGCTTTTTAATAATATTATCTTCAATAGGTTTTCTTAGTAAGATCCGTAATCCTATAAAATTAATATACGCTGATACTTCACTTTACACTAAATCATAATACGTCATTATTAGGAAATTGTAATAATTTCATAAAAATTCATTTTCGTTTTAAGGATTAACTTATGAAATAAATAAATTTTGTTCAAATTCTTTAAGTATCAGTTTTGAATAACTGGTATAAATATTCACTCTTCATGAATAATTAAAATTCATTATATTACATATATGTAATAAAGAACACTCTTTGAAAAATCTACCACAAATTTTAATATGACTTTTTTCTATTACGCTGCGTATTTTTCTGGCTTAGAACTAATCTCAATTTTTTCTATGGATTCAGTAGATCAATAAATAGATTCGAAGTTTTCAGTGCATTTGTTGTTGAGGACGTGCAAAAGCTTTTTAATTGTATTTTATTTTCTTTGTATTTCATTAAATAGTACAATATAATAAACTAGTAAGTGGTTTATAATATCGGTAAAGCTACATATAATTTGCGTTTTACATTTTGAGATTTATAACAAAACAAAAACAAGAGATCAAGTGTCCCAGGTTTCCTTGTAAGGATTTCTGGACGTTACTTCTACTAAAAAAAACACATTTGACAGGATATTTCAATACTTCATCATCATTTCTAAAGGATTCATTGTCAGCTGTCGAGTCACATCTTAATAACATTTTCAACTCGAGATCGCTTTGGAGTTGCTGCGGCACAAAATGCCACCGACCTTAAGTCAACTACAAAAAGCAGAAAGCACTCATTAATTTGCAAGCTGAATTTAAAAAGAACACCCGTGGAAGTAAATGTCTCAAAAGAAGGAAAAACAGGAGTACAGATGCTCCTCCGTTCCTAAGATTTCCTGGCACACCTTTACTGCCGTTGAAAGATTTTCTGTGCTTCTTCGGCTCGATATCAACTCACGCCTCCTGCCACCACCGCTGCTCATGTGGTGAAACGTCTGGCATTATCGTTTACCCTAAATGAAATCAAAAACGGATAATCCTTTTTTTGCCATCCAGGAGTATCCCGAAAATCCGATTACACACAAAATTGAGTCGTTCCTGAATCTTTATATATTGTCTTGGCAGCAAGAAAGCGATAGCTCTTGACATTTTCAAGTTCTTTTAAGTCTGCTGGCAGGCACCGCCGCCGTTCCCCGGTGATCCTTGTTCAGCTTTGAGCCAATTAATTTGAAGTGGGATTAAATGATCTCACAGGAGTCTTACGGGCTTCTCCTGGCAACACAAACGGATGTCTGGTCCTCATTTTACCTTTGCAGTAACTTCAAGAACGGCAACTGTCTGAAATAGCGTTTTGTGAAATCGTCGTGGAATTTAATTAGACCTTTTAATCCGAACATCTGAAGGATATTTTTCTTATTTGCTGCAATTAAAGTTTTTCCCGAATTGCCTTATAACAGATAAAAAAAAGAATCTAAAAGGATTACTAAACAAATAAAATACTACTCCCTAAGTTCTTTGAGAAAATTGTGAGGAAGAAATTGTTTTTTCCAGAAAGATTAAAGTGAAAAAGACCTCTACCTAGGCCTGTGTCAGATGTGGGGCAATTCAAAATACGGAATATATACCTTCAAATCTCAATATGCCTAGATTACTCGAAGTTATTGCCGTCTTATTGACAATTACAAATACGTATTAATGTATTGATATACAATGTGACCGACATTTAAACGCCCATCCCTACGACGAGTTTTAGAAACATTAAATTCGGAGTGCGCGTTTCTTTCATGGTGAAGATAACCACTAAAAATTGAAAAAAACGTAGAAATATTTAGTTACTTTTTATTTTATTTATTTTTTTTATTAGTAAACAAAAAATGAAAATCAGACTATGAAATAAACGCAAGTGATAAACTTGAAAAAAAAGTACTATCGAACATTTTACAAAAATCTGTTCAGCCGTTAAGGAGGAATTGATTAAAAAACATTTAAACATACTTTGCGTCCTGACTACTAGCCAGAACGTGTCCAGAAATGGTTTAGTTTAGTTTAGTTATGATAGCTGTGTCCTTGTATGGTCTTTACACTTTTGCATCCACATATGTTGTAGTGTTAATAACTCGTTTTACTCTTCACACTGTGCGGTAACCTTCACTTTAAAATTATCGCGCGAGTCAAAGGAAAAGGTTGACACCATCTGCTGTTGAAATATTTATCTAAGCTTAACCACCTTACCTGGCGGACGTTTTCCTCTATTTAGGAGGCAAAAGAAAAATATTAATTTTTAAAATAAAAAGACGACTACGGTGAACGATAGTCATACCGATTGCGAAAAATTTCATATTTTAGTTTTTACAATCGGGGAATTATAATTAAAATTATGAGCCTCGCTAGATAAAGAAAAGATGTTTTGAAAAAAACGCGATTGAAAGTTCAAGTCCTGTTCCTCTTAAAGGGCTAGAACAGGTGCGTCAAACTGATTTAAACAACGGCCCATTTAATGAGACTGGCAAGATTCACGCGGGCCACATCACATTTACAAATTTTCTTAAAATTATATTTTGAAGTGAAGAATGTGGGAATATGGATATGACAATTAAAGTACAGTACGTAGCGTAGTGAATTCAGTTCAGTAATATTTAACTGCTATAGTATTGCATTTCAATATCTGGACTCCAAGACCGAGATTGAACAATCTTCCTTATCTGTAAGCCGTTTTATTTAAATTCATGCATGAAAATAATTGCTCACATAAGTACATACTGCCAAAAAAGCATAAAATTTCTGCAGCAAGCCTTTTAATTTCCGGGTATCTTTTACCTAAATATATTCCTAATTTTGAGAGTTCCTACTTTTCGATATTTTTCTTTTAAAACCGAATTATTCTGGAAATCAATTAATTCCAGTTGTATCGAAGTCGGATCTTTTTGAACTTCAAAGGGAAATGGTCCAATGAAAAGAGAAAAAATGTCTTGTATTTCTCTTTGAAATCGTCAAACGTTTATCGAATTCGTTTTTGAAATTAGTTGATAAAAAAATGAAGACCTCCAGAATAAAACCGTGACTTTTATTATTTAAATGAGGATTAACAATAGCTGAAAATAGTTAGTAAAATTAGTTGGTATAGAGTGAGAGTTTGTTGTCTGAGTATGGACATTGTTTTGGATATACCAGAAATTTTGTTATTAATTTAGCAAAACAAACGTGCTGCATCAAATTGCAACAAATTTCAGAATAAGACTTATTTTCACGAGATTTCATAAAATATTTTAACGATTGGAGAATAATAAATGGCGTCGGCTGTTCAAATTACGTGAATTATCATTTTATATTTAAACCGTACGTAGCCCTGCTCGTCGCAATAAAACACTGAGCAAGTGATAACTAAATTTCTGAAAAGATACTGAGTCTTAAATTTTATATTACGAATTTATGCGAAAATTTAATACTAATTCAGTTTACACATTTGTAGGAAAAAAATCAATACTGGATTAAATTTCAATAAAGTGAACGTACCCCAAAGTACATATTGCATTCTAACTTTTTATATGTTACGTTTGAAGTCAAAGCAAAATGCACACGTGAATTTATTCTTTTAAGTGTTACGTCCCAATGTTTTCAGCACAAAATTTAAAAAGGTTGGATAAATTAAAATACCATTTTTCTCTCCGATAAAGTCGCGGGCATTGGTAAGTACTTCATTTAAACAGCTTAAGCTTTAATAAGAAATGTCACGACTTCTGAAAAACATTTTTTGAAGTGTATAACCTATAGTTGGTATAATAGGAACAGTTATTTGAATTTATCAATTAATATTAACAAAAATATATAAAAGTATGATATACTCCTTCAGAGTATTATTGAGAACTCATTATAAATAAACATAAACAAAGTAAATGAAATCTAAATAAAAATGTTTAAGAGCATCGAAAGCGATTTATGACAAATTAATTCTAAAGCATTATAAAATGGAATTCTCTAATTAATTTATTTTCATAATTTCTCTTAACATGAACACTTTTTTTATGCATTTATGTATCTATCTCCAATTTTAACACACTTTTTTACTATTAGAATTTTCTTCGATCAGACCGATTATCTAACATAAAGACTCTTTAGAAACAAAAGTTTTCTATATTTTATTTCTATTTTAAAATATCCATAGTTTTTATTATATAGAGCCTCTAATATCATGAGCTCGTTATCATTACCTCAAGTGCATGAGATATTCACTCCAAGGATTAAATACGAATTTTTTTCTCTTTTTAAATCAACACCGGATGATTAACACTTTTGAAAAAAATTATTATAAATATTGTAAAATTATCAAGTAAAAATGGATCAGGTAAAAATTCAAAAAGTGTGTTTATCCAACGGAATCCAACCAAAATCCGGTCATTGCTTATGTTATTATTTCCTATTTGAAATTATAGTAAATCAGCTTCAGAACTTATTATTTCTCTAAGTTGCATGAAAAGTTGTTATTCCTATAATCTTAAACTATTTAGAATTCTTTCGCTACCTTGTGAGGGTACAGGTCTGAATGTCAATACTATGGTCACTTTAGAGACCTTACTTCGGCACACTGTTTCTAAAAGGGTTGGGTTTTAAGCAACAAAGGTGATTAAAGCTTGAATCAGGCCGGCAGTATTTCACCCTCTGTCTATGACTCTCCGCTTCATTGTAAGGCAGAAAACCCTCTTCGTGTTGTGATCAAACAAATTCAATTAAACGGAAGTTCAAAGGAACTTTTCGTGTGTATCAGAATAGCAACCAGCCTAGAAAATGCCATCTTAGCTATAATGGCACTCATGTGCACACGCGAGCAACCATGTGTTTAGGTTTAAGTGTGCCTCCTTGCCCCGGATATGTGAGTTGTGGAATCTGTCGAGAGCTGCCTAATAGTGTCAACAACCTAACTCAGTTCATTACAGTAATTAATTAAGAAGGAAAATTTGTTCATGGCACCCAGGCCCATACACTCAAGCTATAGCTGGCTTGAAAGATACTCTCGATTCTGAAAATATCATGAACGGCGGTGTCGAAGAAGCTCCGGATGCTGCTCGGGACAGTTCTAATTAAGAAGTCATACACTTCGGGACATCATTAGGAGCACAATGAAAGGAGGTCGCAGCTTATATAGCTTTTACCCGTGCCGGTCCCAGTACCGGTGTGCTTGGATTCCGGCTCTTCCATTCTAATGCCTACGGCGTGAAGGGGTTTTCAAGAAAAAACTGAACACTTTCATTAAACGGCACTCATGCTCCCGAGTGTCGGTACTGACCTACTTCTGGAGGACTTCCTCAACAAGTAGTCCTCCTAGCCCTCCTGTTTTTCGAGCCGCCCCAAGGGGCGGAATCAATTATAAAAAAGCTTTGAGGAAGGCCGCGAAGGCGCAAGGAGTTACTGAATTGGAACGCGCCCTGCATTAATTGCTGTTTTAAACTTTTATCTCACCAGCGAAACACCACGAGGTATAAGAGAACCGTTTTCGAGTTTAATTACAGTTTTGTGATTAAAGGAGTTCCTGACGCTCGACGGGTAAAAACTCTCTCCTCCAGGAACAGGACATGTGCTGAGTGCTCGGCTGACTTATTAAGGGATCGCCAACTTGTAATTGGGCTGTGGGAGGAACTTCTACCAACTGAAGGAAACATACCGCCCTTACGATTCTATCTGGAAAGTAGAAGTCAATTTTAGTTATTAGTTACATTATAGACATCTCTTCGCATACGACACGGACTGCTGTTTTTCACCGCAGCTTATCCGCAGAACCCCTTCGGAAGAGGAGGGAATAATATTGCTAATGTGAACTAGTTTAGGATACGAACAAGTATCAGACGGAGTTTTCAGTTTCAATGTATTCGGTTTTATAAGTTTACAGAAACGCAGTCTGAAGCTGAGCCGTGGCTCCACAGTATACGAGTATCAAACTTGTAGGGAAGGCCTGATATGTCGGGAATTTGTTGTTTTGTGGATGATTGGAGTAATAATTTAGGATTCGGTTTACAATACCAGTCTGTTATAGTTTTTTGTTGTTGTTTTGCTGTTACTCTCATATCCAAGAAAGGTATATTTCAGTTTGTTACTGTCTATACAGTGAGCTTAAGTCTGTGGTATATGTCCTTAAAGGTGTTCAGGAACTCGTTTTAGAATCCTTTAGGGATAACGCATATTATGTAGTCTACATATTTCCTCAAAAAAAGCAAGTTGGGTTCTTGTTTTAGTCAATGCTTCATTAATCACGTAATCAAATGCCATCTCGGCTAAAATTCCAGAAAATTCCAGACCGTATTTTTGTTTGTATAATTTATTGTTGCATGTGAAGTAATTCCATTGGATCCCTCAGAACTCGATTATTGTTTTATCAGTATCAAATTTTCAACTGTATTCCATTTCTTCTTGTTACTTTTGGTTAAATTATTTATAAACTTCAGCATGTCTACCGTAAAATGGTAAAACATCTTAAATTAATAAAAGTGCTTTTGAGGAAATCGCTGTTGAATTTCAAAACGTTGTAATTTGCGTATTTCAAGATTTTATCATTATAATTTTTGTATCGTAATTTGAGCTACTAACCAATAAGATGTTTTTGAAAATACGGGAGGTCTTATAGTATATTTTTAAATAAAATATGTTGTATGTCGTTGTATTTTAAGTATACGAAAAAAAACTTTAATATCATTAAAACGTTTTAATATATTGAATGAATTAACTTCAATGGCAAAAGATGTTTACGACATTTAAGGTGTTTCACCAGAACCCATTTTGAAAGTGTCAATCAAATGAAACCCAGCAAACGCTTTATATATTTTAAGCAATTTTGCCATATGTTTTCATATAAGTGAGAATAAGTTACTAAGCATAAAGGATATTCAAGTAGAGTATTACCCAGTGCAATACTAAAATCCATTATCCAAGAGATCTTTGGAGCTTTTATCACAATTAAGTTCTTCTTAAAATTTCCATCAATTTTTTGGCATTTTTGGCAGAAGGGTACGCAAAATTTTTTCTCTTTTCGCTTCACTTACTTCGCGAAAATTAGGAAAAGGTTCTCGATCAAAACAGAGGTTTGCTCTGGGGCTTTATGATATCATCGGTAAAATTGAATGGTTCGTTGAAAAAAACATTGTAAGCAAAATTTAACATGAACCATATCCTTTAAAAAAGGCATTTCTCTCTCCTCGTGACTATTTTTTTAATATAAAACTGATTTTAAACTCTAAAGGACGCATTATTTCGGTTTTAGCCCTTTTACTTGTTGTTTCACAAACAAAAATGAAATTATTCATATCATAAATATTTTGTATTTTTGTCATATTTTCCTCGGCAGTCATGAACGTACGTCCCGGAACGAAATATTTTAATTCAATCGATTTTGTGCAATTACATGAGGAGTTTATATAAAGAAGAATTGCCGAAAACAGAGCAACATTTTTGTTTTGTGCGCTACACTTGTCCAGCCACAAGAAAATTCTGGTAACATCTCGTTTCTTTAATGAAAACTCTGAAAAAGTATTAGCAACGTCGTCCATTTCTCTACCATTTACGCCAGGAAATTATTTTCTACGTTGTTTTTACCGAAGATTTTGACAACCATAACAAACGAATTCCACGAGATTATCTCAATATCTTTGAAATAGTTCGAGGATTTTGGATTCCTTATCCGTGGACCATCAAAAGTACGGGCTTTCAAGTTAATAGTTCATAATTGAAATTCGAGAATTTCCTTGCAATATATTTAAAACGCTGATAAATTGCTACATTAACCGCAGCTTGATATAGAGATAAGACAATATTACAGGACTCGAAGTGGCTAAGGGTATATTAATGATATTTCTTTCTACACATATTAACCACTTGTTCTCTGTATTTTATTTTGCCCAAAACTAAGGATATGGTTGGATATTCTCCTTTCATTTTGGTTAAATGTGCAATAGGTAGAAAACAAAGCTTATTACCTTCATGCAGGAAAGCAAATTTCGAATTATTGACAAATAAGCGCTAATTACTTGAATCATACTCTTGTAGACCCATTGTAATCATTATACCCCGAATATTATCACGCACTTTCTACGCGATGACGCCATTTCAATAGATAGTGACAAACTAATTGGCAACGTTGTTGAAAATATTCAACTAGCCCACAAATGAGGATAAATTGCGAATATTTCAAAAAGTCGAGACGTTGACGAAAAATGCCGAGAGCATTTGAAGCCTATAGTCCCAATTTATTTAAAAAAAAAAATTAAAACATCCTATACAACAGAAAAAGGCTAATTACACACTTAAGTTTTAGTTTTGTTTAGACAATTTTTACCTAGTTCATAAAAAATATTTTATAAAATTTTAAATTCTACAATTCTTTATGAATTTCACTTTTTTTACAAATGACACTCGCAGCAACTTCTCCTTCTTAGCAATGTCGCCGGTTCTCCTTTTGTGATACACGGTCTGAACGGACTTTTCAAATATAAAACATATGCCATTTTATACACCACTTCCACACTATTGCTATTGGTTGTACTAATCTATTGAGCAGAATTTTGTTGCTTATTAGAGTTGCTACTGAATATGCAGCTTTTTAGCTGCTTGGCCTAACTTTGTCCTAAATAGACAATCAAGCGTTATTATTCTACCAGAGCACTATCAGAAACTCTAGAACTGGCGCGCGGGGCAGGTTTACCACCTTCCTGGAGCAGATAGAAAAAATAGTTGTCGCTTAACAGCTCATAAAAGAAGAGATATCATTTCGCTTGGCTGAAGCATATTGTTGCATTTTATTACGTCCCCGCAGTGCTTAGGGTTGAACAGCTGGCTTCCCGCGATAAGGGCGCACCGCGGTTCACACGGTCTAGTCGACAATAACTAAAAATTTGTTTATGAATGTAATCTGGGAGTTTTATGCTTCACTTTATGTCCTTATGAATACATTTCGCCTGGGGCTTTATGAATTTTAATGCACATGCAGGATTTCGTCGCGTGACAATACCCAGCTTTTTACGAGACCTTCGTATAAAGCTGATATGCTTATTTTCTTCTTTGTCGCGTTTTACTACCGACAAGCACGAATTTAACTAGTCGACAGTTGAAACCAGGCCATCCTCCCACGTACAGAACAATAAAAATTTGGCAATGACAAGTAGAAAATTAGTTCTCTACGAGCTGTTGACCTTAAAAATTTTATAATATACAAATACACTTTATGAATTCGGCTAAATTCATCTCGCTGTTGCAAACCTAGCCCACAACTGGAAGGCTGAAAAAAACATTGCATCGTCGCACTTTCCACAGATCCTAACAATCCGAAATCAGAAAAGCAGAAATGGGAAGTGTGTTCACAATGTTCAAAAGGAAGTCGACTTTTTTTCGATTTCCCTGTCATACAGTTCGGACTGACTAGGACCTTTTAAAGGGCTTCCAACTGAGTTAAAGTACGGAGTGACACGTATTTTAAATTTTTAACAGCAACGACAAGAAGTGACAGCGAAGTGAGTTGAAGGCAACACGAAATTTATTTACATACAGATATTTTCAGCCAGTAGTATATTTTATTATTTTTTTTTTATACATAGTTAAAGCTCTAATATAGTATTAGAGAATATGAGACAAATCAATTCAGTTATGTATAGAATTCGGAACGTAGTCTACTAAAGCAGGTAATAAATAAGCTCATATGGTATAACAAACAGATTTTACATGAGTGTTATTCACCTATTTTTACCTATTTTTCTGAAATTCAGAACAAAAAGGGGTGGGCCATCGGCTAGATTTTTTTTAAATTACACGTCAATTTGACACAGACGGCTTTTTTGTGCTCAAAGAATTGACAGAAATAGTATCACATCTCCGCGATGTACGAAATGAATAGATTTACACTTGAACAATTTTGGGAAATATTGAAAACTTGAACAATTTTGGGAAATATTGCTGTGTTGCCGAAAGAGCGTGAATTTTGAAATGAAATTTCGGTCGATTTTATCAACTGCGCCTGCATGGCATTTTGACACCATCGAGCTTTTTTCGTGGGATGCCGTTAAAGATCGAAACGACTCAGGCACTTAAAAACAATATTGATCGAGCTATTCGTGAAATAGGGCCCCAAACCATCGAAAATGTATTACAAAATTGGGTTGACAGAAGGGGCTACTGCCAAATGAGCCGAGGCAGCCATTTGTATGAGATTATATTGCATAACTGATCAAATCTGATCTGATCTGATCTTTCCAATAAATCAACAAACTTTGGAAGATACTGAACAGTGTTTATTTTATAGGATTTTTAAAAAGAAACCAGCCTTTACTTCTAATATCCTCGGAGTACCTAAGTAACCTCAAATAAAGCCGAACTGAGAAACTCATTAGGCACTGAACACCAGCTTCAGCTTCTCCAGACTCATTTTATACATTCCCGGAAGAGAAAGGACTCCACCAAGATATCCTCGAAGTATCAAATATCAGGTGTTCGTTTACCACCAGGAGTAGAAATTACAGTTCAGATGTTGCTCCGAAAACACTTTAATAAGGAGACGATTTTACGCCCATTCCACCAGCACAAAAGGAAATACAATATGTTGCCTCTCGTCCCCTTAGGGGGTAATCCGATGTCTTGTTAAGTGCACCTTAGAATGTATAGGAAGAAGGAAATAGGAAAAAATTCATCGCCTTTTTGCCAGAGTAAAATCCTGCGGGATTTTCTCCTAGTTGTACCAATCATGCGACGCTAACAAGATGACTCTTCCGACGGAGCTCAATAAAAAGGCGAACGAGGACGGTACTCGATACTTGGTCGCATGGAAGCAACAGAATGTTGGGGTATCGACATGACCATGGCCGTATTGTATGTTCTTCATAAACTAATAGAGCATATATCGTAAAATGATTATATAAAATAAAAAAGCCGGGATATTGCAGTCTGGCTTGCAGCTTATTACTCGAGCATTGATGAGCATGGCTCTAGCGTCAACGGCAACGCGCGGGAATAAAATTCCATTCGCTTGAAGCGCTGGTCGATCGATATTTGCACCAGAATAAAATTTATGAAGAGCACTTAACGCAATTAATAAAGTCGCATAAAGCGCCATCAATCACGAATCATTTTATAAGATTGAATCTTCCCAGGGCAAATTTTGCCCACAATCCCTCAATGTTATACGGCTGAGTGAGTCGGATCGATTCGACCGAAGGCTGGCGACATATTTTGATTTATTGTAACAAGGTGAGAGAGACGCCTCGCCGGCATTACATCACCAGAAATGATGGAATTTATCTTCCTTGTCAAAGTGGTCGGCATGTAGCCATTGGCTATTATTTCGTTCTGCCTGCAGAGAAATTACACCCGCAATTTATCAAGAAATCCGTTTCGAAGGCGTTGTCTAATGCAGTCGCCATGTCTTCGTAACAATTTATTTATTTGTTTGGCAAAATAGATAGTCCTTGTTGTGGAATGATTTATTAGATCATCGTTCGGTAAACGGCCATCTATTTTTTCGCGCTTTAGTGTATCTTATGAAAATTGAATTGGTGATCCGTTCGGCACGACCCGCAATTCTCTCATGACAGAAATCTTCCTCTAAGAATTCCTTTCTGTTGACTCCGTGATTTCGATTACGTGACCAAGGTGCAAAGGGGCGAAGCACGTGCACTGTTCACAATCTGCAGAATTTTCTAAGCAGTTCTCTATTCAACGACCCTTTCTCATCAGAATAAGACGTGTAGGTATGGCAACAAGATACGAACAAGACATGCATTAATTCTCGTATCGTCATTGTGTTAAGTTGGGGACAAATGGCGAAGACTATCCGTTTATAAAAAAACACCAAATCTTATCTTTCATAAGATTAAAAATAATGGGAAAATAGAAATAAGATGGAAAAGTCCAACTATTTCTCATTGTTTTAAACTTTCATAAACAGTATAAAACTCTCCGTAAAATCTCAAGTAAACCGAAATATTAAGTTGTAAATAATAAAACTCTGATTCTTAAAAACGATAATCTAACATATAAGAGATTGTTAACAATTTCAGGTAAACTATTCCCTAAAATGTATAGTATTATCTCCAATACGTGACATTCTCACATTCTCTACATTACAACGTACACCTAAGTATAGAGGAAATAAGGTTTAACATTAACTTTTTCAAAGGAAAACCACACGTTAAAGTAGATTTTTTAATATGAAAATAAGAGATAAAAATAAGTCTAATAATAAATGACAAAATGGCAGTCATTCAAATATAAAAGTATGGTCTTCGGAAAAAAGATATAGCTTTTTATCACACAAAAATACTGCGTTTAAAAATCTTTCCACAAGAATTAAATAGTGGTATAAAGAAATTCTCAAAAACCTAAAAATAATCGGTCAACTAGTGTTAGCGTTGGTGTAGGTGTACCATAACGAAATACATATACAATTTTGTTTAATATTTAATACAGGTAAAAAATTCTACGTGTACGTGTACTTAATAATGCAACTTATAAAATATATCCCTAAAAAATGTCTGGAAAAATTCATTAAATTAAAGTTGTTTTAATCTCTTAGGAAGCCAGCAAAATAAAATACACCGCTTTCTGTGAAGATCACACTTTGTCACTGACTGACTTTATGATAAATCTATATTTTAAGACTTCCTGTTTTCATAAGCCTCAAACAAATTTTTATTCTTTTATTTAGGAAATATATAAATATTTTGGACTAAGCATTTTTCCCATTGAAAAAACATTGTTTAATTATTTTTTCTACATCCCGATGTGTGTTGCTCCTTGAAACAAACATGGTTCCATTGTACACATTCCCAGTACATTTGTTCATGGCCAATACTTCTTTTTAACTTTGCTTTATGAAATCGCATTTGCTGCTTGATTAAGTATAGAAAAAACGGAAAAAAAGCAACTATTACATTTACGTTGATGATAGCTTAACCCTTCCCCACCTCGAAAAATCCAAAACATCGAAGAGATAGTTTGTTAACGTATTCTAGACTGCTTACAAATTACATTCAATTCATTTCATATCAAATAAAGTAATTGAGATAATTATTGTATGTTTACACAACACTTTCGAAATAATTTTATATTCCGTCTTAAAAATTAGCCGGCCGTTATGTGTTAGGTTTCAAGGTAAGAGTAAGGGTTTTTTTTAAATTTAAAACTTTTGGACGGTAAAAAATTGAATTTGAAGGTGAGGTCTATAAACAATAAAAAGTCGAAGCTCTGAGTAGAGCTTTAGGCCTGGAAACTCGGATAATACGGACAATTGAAGTACATTCTGACCTCGGTAAATCGCAAAGTTCATTCGAGTTCTACTGCGATACAAAGAACTTTAGTGGTCAAGAGTAAGGACTTATTAGAACACTGAATAGACAATTGTACCACACTATACGCACTATTATTTTCGTTATCTGCAGATTATCGCAATGGCTACCCTAGACCCAGAGGTATACTTTGTTGTGCTTGCTACAAGTGCTCCACCACACTCGCCCCATCCGAAGTGATATCATATGCAAGTCTTGTAAACTTGGCAGCAATCAACTTAATCTTCGAATGCGGAGCCAATAGTAGCAGAAGTTTAAAAGAACCCCAGGAAACACTTTCTTACCCCTGCGTCCTTAAAAATGCATTACACGAACTGTTCGAGCCATAGGCGCGTCTGTTGTCGTCGGTTTAAACTTAATGCAATAGTCGAGTACGACCGAGTGCGAGGAATCCCCGAACTTTCCGAAACTCCGGAGTTCGGCGTGGGCTCCTTGCGATGTTACCAGTTGGCTGCATCCAATTGTGCAGGGGAAAATCCAAGGCAGCAGATAAAGTGCAGTGATATAGTTCTTTTCACAGTTCGGGATGCGGGCGGTGAGCAAGTGCTCCGGCACCAATGTCACATTCTCCCAGACTGATGAAAACTCACTGAGATGCACCAGGACGAGATAAAGCACTCCTTTGGGATTTAGGGATTAAAGCATTTATTTTGGGTGAAACACTGAAAACGCTCGTTTAAAGCAGGCAACTTTTGTCGCCTCCTTGTACACAAAAACTTTTAATTGATTCTGAGTTTTGTCCGCGGGTATTGGCGAATCTGCTCCATTGGTTTATATTTATTACCGGTAGTAAAAGTAGAACAGCTGAAGTTTATAGAGGAGAATGGCTCCGGGAAAGTTTGCGTACGATTGCTTCATCCCTGACTTGTAGTTCTATTTTCATTTTTAGCCCCTTAAGCCAGGTTTCTGCTTTGAAAAAAACTTGATTTTCATTCTTGTTGTGAATTTTCTTTTTCTTAGAAAAATCATTTTAAAGTTTCCTATTATTGACTCAGATCCATCAAGTTTTTATTTCGAAGTTAAAAACATAAAGAGCTCATCTGAATCCAAATCTTAAGCTTGATAAAGTAAAATGCTAAGTAAGTTCTAATTCTGACTTGTATTTGACGTGTTGTTCTTATTTTTCTCTGGTCAGATCTAGGAAAAGAAGAATTTTAAGTTTCCCTTTATCGTAATAAGATTATTTGCGAATTTTTAGCTTATTCTTTATTTTAATTTTGAAATACTGGTTAAAATATAAGTTGAGTGTATAAAACAGATTGAGGGTTCACACAATTAACGTTATCAACAAACTAAATTATCTCTTTTTAATAAATGAATTTTGTGTTTGTGCGGGCGTGAAACTCCTGAATATCGATTTCAACTGTTGTTGTTTTCGTAAGCTTATGCGAACTCCGGCCTTATATAAGTCTAGATCAGAAACGACATGAAGCGTAACGTGATACGAGAGAAAAGTCAGACGAAGTGTAGGAAAAATTTAGTTATTCAATTTATCCCAGCGAGTGACAGACGGCAAAATATTTCGTTATTCGTCAAGCGATGGGCTTACACGGGGAAGTAGAAATGATATTATCTCTTTGTATAACGCAAATCCTTCGTAATTAATTGCGAGATTGTTATAAAACAGGTCAGAAAAGTGTTTTTTTAACATATTTCATTTTTCCATAATTAATTCGATATCTTAAAAATTCGCAAAGCTACGGAGGTTTCTATTCAAGCGCACACCAGTGTATCATACTTAAAACTTTAAACTCATTTTCTGAAAAACAATTTTTTTCTAAACATTCCCCGTGATTACTCAAAAGCACATTAACCAATTTAGATGAATCAATTTTAGTTTTTGAACTAATAATATAATAATCGCGTAATATTTACTAAAATCAGTAAAAGCCAAAATTTCGTTTTGCTCAACGTGATTATTTTTGAATAATCCACTAGGATTATCAGACGCAAACGACAACCTTACTAACTGCGATTATTTTTTTATTTGTTGCAGGTGGTTGCAACTGGAGTTATCAAGTGAACCATTTCTATTTGCTCAGCTTCCATTTGCTGCATCAATTAAATCTCTGTTGATTGATATTTTTTAATGAAGATTGGTACAACTTCCTGTTCAAATTATATGTCAAAAATACTAGAAAAACTGGAGATTTTCCAACCGTTTTTTTTTTCTTAAAAAAAGAACCCTTAATTTACCTATTTTTGGATGAGGACACTCCCTCCCCTAGAGGGAATCAAATAGAACCTTTTGAAATTAAGCAACAGTGTAATTCTTCCCTGTGGTATCAAACGTAGACTGCATTTTTCCGCTACCTGCGTGTAGTTCTCAATGTGTTATTCAATTAAGCAATCTCTTCCACGCAGCCAGCCACTCAAAGCAAATCGGTGTTTTATAACGATATATTACCCCATATCTTTTTCTGGGTTAAGGAACATCGATAAGCTAATATCAAATAAACAAATGTATTATCAAATGTCCGGTATATTCTCGAGAATTTTTAAAAATTTGTCAGTTGAATTAGTTTATATTATTCAATAAGAAATTGAGGACCAAAATTTTACCGAAAATTGCTTAGAAGTTACAGGAAGTGTTTATTTTAGCAAAGCCCTTGCTAGCTTCTTTTTCTCATAAATTCTTATGAAATTCTTGTTAGTCTGCATTCTTTTCACCTTGTTACAAAATAACAGAATGGAGTGTCTCCATGAAAGACACTTATATACGAACTAATAATACTTCTCGTCAGCAAGCTGTGCCATTTGCGTAGGAATTACGGACGCGATAGTGGATGTCAGCAAAATTTTAATTTTAATACCAGTACTGAAATCATTCATTTCCGCATTTTTAATTAAAGTACCATGAAAGGACCCTTTGTCACAGAACTTGCAGAATCGCATTCGACAATATCCACAATTCCGCGATTCAGTTCATTTCTCCCGATGGATCTCGCGCTTATTTCCTTCATTCACGCCGTAGTCTTAGCTACTTACATCGCTCCTTTGCAGTGCGTGCAGACTTCAGACATCGGCGGGACGGTGATTTTAATCAGTGCGCGTTGCACCAACTGCATTAATCAGCCTGGGATTACTTCGTCGGTGGCATTGTCACACTGTCGTCCCGTCTTAAGTAATTACAGCCGACGCTAGTGACAGACACGTTGACACAGAAGGATGCAATCTTCACTGCTGATGAAAGTGGTGTACAGACGCCACTTTCATTTAATTAAGCTATTTCAGATTTCCAATCCAATTTATGAACTTATGTGGCGCTTAAATTTTCCGCAGGTTCTGCTCTTGTAAGATCTAAATCTTAAGACGCCCGTCAGCCTGAGTTAAAGAGCAAAACTCGAGAAAGTAAGACATCTATGTAAATTTATGGGTTGCTAAAAATGCGTTACGTACTATGGCCTTAGATTTCTTTGACGTTGATTTCCCCCATCTCATCCCATTGAAGTTGAAGAGGCTCGGTGCTTTTTAAGACACTTCAATGCCATCGAGAGTAGGAAACAACCTCGCGACAGAAAATGTCACTTGAGCTGAAAACCTGAAAGACTGTGGAAAATCGCATAGAAACTCTGGCGTCGTCTTAAGACCTTAAGCCAATACGTTGTGATGGATGAAAGCGGAAAACTTAAAGTTTTATGTGTGCTTCTCATATACAATTTTATGAAGTTTCTCTTTCCTTTCCTTTTCTTGATCAAAGGATATAAGATAAAGTATTGTTATTTGTTTGATGCAATTGAGTATTTGCCGGACAGTTAAATACAACCGAATTTTGTTCTTCTAAATACCGTCCTTTCGCAGAATCATCAGCTTTCCATTTTAATGCTTCCTCTTGTCTTTTAAAGAACAAATTTATGAGGAGCTCTATATTAATTTTGGGATATTCTACCCATTCCCTTTTAATGATTTTAACAGATGTTGAACAGATTTACGTTCGAGGAAGAAAGAACACCCATTCAATAATGGAACTTTATAGAATTTTGAATTCAGTATAACCAATTGTTAATTTTAAAAAAAATTTAATACTTAGAAAATGAAAGAAATCGGCAAAGAAATTGCAATAACATTTTAAGCAACCAAAGGTCAGTCAGTCAATATATCTTTAAAATTTTTAGATATTGGTAAAGACGTTTTGGGCCTAAAATTCGCGCAAAGAATTTTGTTCTAAACTATTTTAATACCAGTCTTTATACCAAGATATATTTTGAAGCACCAAGAATTTGATTTTTAATATGGTAAAAAGATTTTCTTCATGGAAACAATAGTAAATCATTTCAAAAATCTCAAAACCGATATTTTACAAAACAAAGTTCGTTTGAGTCAGAGAAAAGTTTGAACAATATTTCACAACCCAGTGAGTCATTTTTAAATTACTAAGTGAAGAAAGGAATAGGGTTATCATTTATTTTCATTCATTGATTACTTTTCAGAACAATACCACCTTTACTACCTTGACTTACATTTGAACAGCACATTTGCTTGTTCTGTTCATATCCATTGTTCAAAATTTATTTACTTAATTTATCTGTTATATGTCAGCACAGCATGTCGGGAGATTTTGTAAATACTGGATTGAATTTAATTTTTTGTTTTCCGTTACTTCTTAGGGAAAAATTTGGACTTTGAAATCAATGAAAACGACGTCAACTGAGACAAGATTTATTAGTAAGTCAAAGTAGATCAAAATAGGTTAAAGACGTTTCTCGGGCTGGAGAGAAATTCTCCAATCTTCACAATCAGAGAATTAACACATCATTTTATTCCACTTTTTATATTTCTATTGCAGCTCTTAACAATTTATTTTTATTATAATAATGCTAATCCTCATAACACGAGTATGAGAAAACACGCATAGTTTATTATTTTCCTAAGTAACATGATGTGATAATTTTCTTGACAGTATTTCCTATACGTCCTACATTTTACCCTACATTGAAATGGATAAAATTTTTGTACGAAATAACTACGTGTGCTTTACTGGCCTGGCTTTGGTTGCAGAAAATTTCGTTCTAAATTCGTTTTCAAATTTTCATATTAACATCGAATCAATATGTTTGTAGTAGGAAACATATATAACAAGGAAAATAGGTATCAATAAGGTCGACACAGTCTCGTTTCCATCTTTATTTTTGTAGTTGCATTAGTTTGATATAGAAATAAGTAACAAGATCAAAATAGGATCAGGAAGTTTCATTTTATTCAACAAAACTCAAAAGGTAGTTTATTGAGATATTTCCCAAACATTTTGTACTTTAAAAATAAAGAAGTCATTATCTTTAAACTGTACTGCTAGCAATTTTAGTTTAAAAAATTTAAAATCTTGTAGCTTCTATAAAATTATCAAGAAAATGTTATTAATGAAGCCAGTACTACTGTATTTTATTGTTTGTCTCTATTTTCGACTACGTTGCTATTCTGCTAGTTATAAAAATTATACAATAAATCGGTAAAGAATTACAAGCACTGCTTCATAAATGACAACCGTTAACAAAAATATTGACGCAGATAATGCAATTGTTGCAGAGCTAGTTCCAGGAAACAATGATTTCACCTTAAAGA
Source organism: Proctacanthus coquilletti (assembly GCA_001932985.1). Classification (NCBI taxonomy): domain Eukaryota; kingdom Metazoa; phylum Arthropoda; class Insecta; order Diptera; family Asilidae; genus Proctacanthus; species Proctacanthus coquilletti. The sequence continues at coordinate 20,006 of MNCL01000362.1, forward strand.
CGTCTTTCTTAACATTTTTCTTTAAATAGTTTATATCCTAATTTTCCAAAAAGACTTATTAGATTACCTTTTGAGTCTAAAATCAAAATATATAAATGCTATATCTGAAATTCTATGGAGGAATGATTGGCATAATAATTTTCACCAAACTAAAACTCTATTGAATTTGCCCACTGAAATTTGAATCAATTATTTTAAAGGGCAAACTGGCAGAATATAAAGAATCTTCTGTCATCAAAGGAAAATTACGAGCTCTTACACTTTTCAGTTATATTTGTTATAAACTTTGCAAAAGGAATATATCATTTAAATTTAAACCATTTTGTATGCCGAGGATGATTTTCGTTGAACATGAAGATTATTTACTTTCGAAATCTATATCGGGTCTAAATTTCCAGACTGTTTAAAAACTAAGTATGCGCAAAACTGTTTAGAAAATATAATTTCGATAGAAATATAAGTTGAATCTTTTAAGTTGCGAAACGAAAATAGCTTTTTTTTACCTTCTAGCTTTTCGAAAAGACGAGCTGGACATTATTGTCCAAATCACGTACATATATTTCCTTTAACATGTTACTGCAAATATTACGCATTTAATGCGCATCCGTATTCAAGACGACATAATAAAAGAACACAAAAATGAAAGCTCATCGAATTTCATGAAAAACATAGAGGCAGAAATAAGTCCAACAATTTAATAATTGTGTCACCAGGACCACTAAGATTTCAGCGAGCTCCTTTCAAGTGTCAGAGGAGGTGAATTCTGTTCTAATTTATTCCACCAAAAATACGCAGCAAAACTGTCAGCGAGCGCGGAGGCATTTCGAGTGATATTAAGACTTCATCCCGCAGAGAATTATTGTGATGACTCTTTGTCGAAAAATTTTATTTCTGCCGTGATACTTCCCTAAATGCTCTCGGCGCTCCCTTTAATCACCTCTGCAAAACCCGTCAAAAGTTTCCCTAATACCGGGACCGTCTTAGCCTTCTTACATCCTGCGCTGTAAAAAAAACAGATGTTCCAAAAGAGCCATTAAAATATGTATAGCATCAAGCAGCACGTTACAATCCCACCAAACCCTGACAAAGACGTCCTGAAACGACCCGAAAGCTGCTTCGTTCCTGGAGATTTTAAATTTCTTATGAAAAATTTCCATCTCTGCCGAAGAATCCGTCTGAAGAGGCACTTGTTCTATTCTGAAGCCAAATTTTAGAGGGAAATATGAAAAATTCACCTGGAACTGTTAAGTACAGTTTGGGAACTTGGAAATAGCTTCCATTTCGTGGATAATTAATAAAAGTGATTGAGGACAAGTCAAACTTTGATAGCAACTCAGAGTTTATTTTCAAGATGAAGGATGCAGTTATGACATTTTCTTGTGTATCGAAATGGCCGAAGTATTTATCACTTTGCGATACTACACAGGACATGGCACAAATCTCTATAGTACCGCTCTTTCAAAATTTTTAGAAAGGTTCTGGGCCTAAATATACATTTAGCAGTACTGTTGCCAAGACTTCTCGGAAATTACTAGTCTATTCTAAGTAAAGTCTTTTTACCTGTAATACTGTATAGACGACTTATTTGTTAGACAGCCGCAATGTGTAAATTTATGTCCATACATGCGAGTATATCTTACTTTTAATGTAAGCACCTTTTGCCTAAAACTTTTTTTACATTCACGAAAATGCCAAAAAAATGTTTTAAACGCCTATCTTTTATCAATGGTAATAATAAATATAAAATAGTAAAGTTTGCTTATTGCTTAAATATTTAACACACATGCATGTTCTCTTTCGCTATCAGTGCACTTGAATCAGTTGATTTTTTTGTATCTTAACAAAGTAAAGGCAATAAAAGGGTAATAAGTATAATTTAGATTTTTTCATTAATTGTATTAACAAATTTATGTTTTTCCCTAATGTTACTTACTAAACTAACAATGGTTATGGTTACAATAATTCGAACTTAGTTTGCTATATTTTAGGGAATACTAAAACTTATTAAATTCAGTTCAATTCTTCTTCTTTCTTTCAGAGGTTTTTTATCTTTTGTCGAAAAATTATGCAATTTATTTTAGTTGTGGTTATAGAGGAACAATTGCCCTAAAATCACTGCAAGTACATGTAGCGTCTCATATCTTCCCTTATTGAATCATTTATTTCTGATGAACCTTGGTCTGAACAAAGTATCGTAGTAGTTTACTACTACTTTAAATCTCTTAAAATTTTCAATAAATAGCGCACACGACGTTGGTCCCAGCAGAGATCCCTGTGTTATATACAACTTGTGTTTGTGTCACATTTTCTGTACACTAAAAATGTGAAAATCTGCAGATACTTTTAAAAAAGTCAGCACACTTTTATTTTCACGTCACACTGGTATTATTCAATACTAACGATACTATGAAACTTACAAGAAGAAAAAGAAATTTTACCCTTTTAAGTTTCACTACACGATAACTTATCACTTCAAGTATTATACTAATGTTTCATTATGTGAAAGTCTTATAAAATTAAAAACAAAGAAAATCTTTCAATTTTACAACAGGAACTTCAAGCCCTAGTAAATTTGTTCTTTTATACTTTTGAGAATCTCCTTATAAAATTGGAGAAATCGAGTAGTGTCTTAAATTAAATTACATAAAATATGCTTATTTTCGAAGCTTAAGCATTTCTAGTTTATATCTTGCACGTAGAAATGCAACTTTTAGAATATGTAGTTTTGAAAACTGCCAACAACTTTTTTACGACTAACTTATGCTACTTACTAACAAGTTTTATTTTTCACAAGGCACAATAGTCAAATTGACTCGGCAAAATACACCAGGTTTGCTGCTTTAAAAATAACCATGTATTATTTATAGAAAATCAATTTTCGAACGTATTTAGCTCGAAAACAGCGCAATGTTGCAACGAAAGTGTGGGTAAAATCGCTGAAAAATGTTTCGCAGGAATGAATCGAGGATTCATAGCTCCTAAACGTCGTCCTTCCTGAAAGATTTATGACAAAACAATGGCGTATAACCGAGATTAAAGCAAAGACCCCGATCAGGGGAGCCCATTTAATATCTGCGAAATAAACGATAGGACGTGAACATTTTTCGCCCATTATCCGTCAAAACGTAATCCCCAGAAGTACGAGTATTTTTTACCCCTGGAAAAAAGCATTCTCAGATCCTTGTCAATCTAATCGGGGGACAAATCGCTTTTCTTGGGAATGTTCCCTGTTCCGCCATTAACCGAGACGGCAGCACGTAGGGGTAATTCAATTTACCCCCGACTTGTCACAGCAAGTTGTTTGCCCCACGGATGAGTTTTAGTTATGTCCCACGTGCAGAAATCACCTCTCCCGGATTCCCGGTAGAGAAGTCCCAGTACCTCGATATTATGCGGCACCTCAGCACTGTAAGTCACGTTCCTGTGTCGTGAGCTGCTGATAGGGACTCACTTCTCGGGAAGAGGGTTCCCTTAGCTCAATGAGCTCTCCAAAGCCCTTCTTGGGACGCTCAGGTTTTCTATTACCTCAAGGTTAACGATTTTTCACCACTTTCCGGAAGATTTGTTGATTCGACTGCGGGAACGGGGATGAAAGGAATTTTGCGTAAATTTCCATAAAAATATTTCGGGGTATGTCCGCAGTAGAAAAGATATAAATCCGATCGAGGAGCGAATGCGGACGCATTGCAGTTTAAATATTTCGGCGCGCGCTGCCAGCGGCTCGGGCAATTTTTTGCTGCTCCCATTTTTTGACGAAATATTATTCACAATTACTTTAATGAAATTTGCCTGTAACAAATGGCCGCCCATAATGTCGCATTGAAATAAATTACAAGTGCGGTGGAGAAATGTGATGAAAATTCAGAGTAAATGCGATCCGCGCTCTTTCGACGTGGCGGCCGCGGCTTTTCGTGGTTAATTCCTTGTCAGACCTTATGGATGATGCGCTATAATTTCGCGGCTTTTTGATGTAGCCCTTTAATGGCAACATTTTTAAGAAAATCATTTTTGTTCCCAATTCTAGTAATTAGTTCCGTTTTTGATGTGCGTTTAGTAAATTTCACTCATTCAAAGTGGCTGTTGCTGTCACAGTGAAACTTACACTTAATATTTATTTTATATTTTAAACAAACGAGGTGCACACTTTAAAGGGAGCAGATTGTAAGACAGACTAGATTTAATTGCATCAATGGAGAAATAGTTAATGTCAACCATCTTACGCGATCGTCCATACTATGATCGTGTAAGATGGTTGATATTATTTATCTAATACCTAATAGGCAATATTATGCAAAAACTTGAACTAGGAATTAAAATATTTAGATTTCCGATATGATGTATTCTTATAAATAATCTGAAATATGTGTATATGAAACCAAAGTTGTTATTATTATTTTAGTTTACTATCAAATATTGTTATTGGACGGGTAGGGAGGTCCATCATAACGACTTTTTCTTACAATAGAGTAGCGTGCAACATGATTAAAACATATTATTGACATATTTAGATAATAAATATAAAAATTTACTTTTGTTTATCTAACCATAGCATACATTTAAGTGGTGTTTTAGTCCTAAGTGATTATTAAATTTGTATTATTAAGCCGTGAAACACTGTACAGATAAGCAAAATTATAGTGCTGAAGTAAAGTAACGAGTTTAGCGATTTGAAAATGAAATAGTTTTTTAGCTTTTAACATCTTCTTAACTAAAATTGTCTAATACGGCACATATCTCTTTTATACGTCATTTTAATTCACGAGATTATCGCAAAACAAAGCAATAAGTTCACTGAATATTTTTAATTAATTGTTAAAGATCAACTTTCCCGACTTCCGTATACCTCTTCAATCTCTTCTTCACGAATGCTACAAATTTTTTTTTATAACTAGCTACCTGCTTAATGGCCATCTTTGGTGCCTTCGGGCACTTTGCTAGGACCACAACTTCAAAACGCTTTTAAACGCTTTACATTTATCGCTTCGGCGGTTGAACACAAAATGACTGGACCTGTTTTTGCGAAAAAGCTGAGGATCTAAGGATTATATAGCCCCTTACCACATAACTGTGAACTGCATGGATGAGGATTAATATGAGGTATAGATTGTACATTTGAAAAAAAAAGTGAAAGGAAAGTCACATTATGCACTTTAAAAATTAGTCTGAGTTGGTTAGGGAAATTCCAGCCGTGTTTATATGCACAACAGATATGAATGTTTGTGTTTAAAAATACAGACAAAGAATTAGTTCTACATTAAAAAACCGACCAAGTGCTAGTTCGACTCGCGCGCAGAGGATTCAGTACCATACTTTTTTCGCATTACTTCTCCAAGCCCATCTTCTCTTTTTCAAAACGGATATAGCATACAAGCCCTTTAGCAACGCATATTAAGTAATTTATAGTTATGTGTGTGTAATTTTGTTATTACGGGTGATTTTTAGTTATGCTACTTATTTATGTAGGTAAGTATAAGATTTCATCGAAATTAAATCAAATCGCCAAATATAAATTGGTCACAAAATAGATTTTTAACGATAATCTATGATTTGTGAAAATACAAACTTATGACGCGTTTAGGAAAATAATTTTAAATGTTTTGTACCACAGTCGATCATAAATAAAATGATAAGAGGAATCTGTAAGACCTACGATTAGTTAGTTAGTGAATTAGATAACTCTCCTGTAAGCTTTAAGTAAGGCGTTATATTCCCTGGTTTCATTTTTTAAATTTTAGGTCCAGTATTTTCTGAAACGGGGAGGGGCAATTGCTCTATTTTCGCGTATAGTACTTTAAATTTATGAAAAAATATATTTTTGTATTCTGGTATATAAAATTAAAAAAACGTCGAGTACTTAATTCGCCCACTGTTTAATTCTTATATAAATATATATTTCCTTTTTACACGATTTGGTTTAATAAAAGAAATAAATTTCTTCGTAAATTCAATTTGTGGGAAATTTCTCATAGAGTAAGACGAAAGACTAGATATAGCATAATTCACAAGTGTATACATATTTTTTAATAAGAATTTATTAGTTCAAGCAAGATTTTTTGCACAGTACACGTTTCCTTCTTTTACTTTCTTTCCTTTTTATCTTGTTTAAATTCCTTACAATAAAGCTTTTTGCGCGGTGACTATTTATGAAATGCTAATTTTATATTCCAATAACAATTCAGAGATATCCGAAAAAGAAAAATTCGAAGAGATGTTTAGTCAGTAAGAAACTTCAGTTCAAACTTCGCTACAAGGACGAAGTGATCGGGGCTCTAGCACCTAGAGCAATGGCCAGATTTAGTTGCAAATGTGCACCTCCAATACAAATAAGAAATGAAAATAGATTCCTCCAAATGGGTCAAACATTTTTTCAAATTTCAATAGTAGTAATAAGTTGTACTCTTAATGTGCTATTACTGATTGCAACAGGAAATGGCATTCTTACAATTTTAGGATTTCTGTTCTTCTCAGGTGTGATTAATGCTTTATTAGCTGTTGAGTTATATAAAACAAATTAGTCAATAAAATTCCCTGCAGACGTAAAATATCCACAAGCACTTATCAAAATTTCCTAGACATATTTTAATAAACAAATATTAACTCAAAAAATCCTCGGAAATATGAATAAATGTAATACATAAAGTGTAGGCTCTTTTATTGTTTTAAAAACTGAAATGGAATGATCTTCGCATATAATTTTTACTTTATTTAATTACTTTTGAAGAAATTCCATTCGGCTATTTTTCATGTACTTCATTAACTCCTATTAATGTGTTAAAAAATGTAAAACAATAAATACACGCGCGAATACCATTTACAGGTATGTAAATACACCAATGTTAGGTACAATACAAAAACATACACTAAAAGCAACTATACAAATAAAATCTGAACAGAAAACCACGAAATGTCGACAAAATAGCTCACTGATTATTCATTAAACATCGACACTATGACTGCTTTAGTCCCTGGCCAGAAACCGTGATAAGGGTAAAGAGCTTGTAGCGCAGAATTATTATTCGCAGGCTTGGGATGATTTTCTAAACATTTAGAAAAAAGTATTCTTGCTATTGCTACAACCTGGCTCAGATTTCGTCCCAAATTCAATTATCTTTTTTAAATATTTAAATACAGACTGAAACATATTTTCGCACTGTTACAATTTTTTTGTATTCGATTTCGATTAGTACGTTTTATTGTTTTTCTGTCGATGCGAAATGTATTTGATGTGTTTTCTCTGTTCTTTAATTAATTAATTAATTACTAATTCTTATAAATTTAACAAAAATTATTAGAACAAGAGGTTGGCAAAGACTAACTTATCTTTTTAGTTAGTGCGAAGTAACCGAAAAATAATGCTATTGATATAATAGGACATAAACTGCTGCCGCCTAGAGGTATTTGTGTTAACATGAATTACAAGAAAGATTGTATTGTATTGTGAAAGAAGTGAAAAAGTACACTCGACGTGGTGGAACCCTTCTCGTCCTTGTACTTTTTTTGTCAGGTTTGTCGCTTAAGTGCACGATTTCGGATTTCGATATCTCCATTCTGAAGTAACTTAGACTTCATAAGTGTAGACCATTTTTGCTGACATACTGATTCGTTTTTTGAAATAGGAAATTATATAGTACATTAGTGAACTATAATTTGGAAAAATCCATCAGTCTTTAGAACCTGAGGATTATGGTAAAAAGAAAGTCGTCCTTTTCGTCGTCATATAATACTGACGACCCCGGCTTTGAAAATTAGTTCTAAATACTATGCCACGGCAACGGCGTCCATCGTATAGGGTTAACCTACACAGATAATGAAACTGCACGGAATGTCATGTGCATTCAAAATATTTCAGAAAAATATTATTGTGAGTATATTTAAATACAATGAAAGCCAGATATACCATTTTTGAAATATTTATTTACTGTAACTACTTGGCCAATTTTGATAAAACTTGGCATAGCATTAGGTTATGACCTTGGTCAACATTTAGTATAGCTTTTATTAAAACTCCCAATTTTACGGGTGAGTTTGGGTGACCACAAGGGTTGATAAAATTGTTTTTGCTTACAAGCCCGTTGAGTGGAGTATAAAATTATGGCTTATTAAACTTATATTTTAGCAATATAAGGTTTATCGGAATTTCTAAAATTAATTAGAACAAATTTCCTAATGTCTGGTTTGCAATTTGTACGAATATGTCTATAGTATAGAATTTCTTCTTTTTATTTTATATAATTTTTGAGTTTTTCTTTCTATATATTCGGCCAACACAGCTAATATTTATCAAAAAGGAAAAGCTCCCAATCCAAATATACTTATTCTGCTTCATGTTGGTAAAAATAATGCTCTAATTTTTACATTACGAAACCCCTTTAAATTTCCTTTGTTAGACTCCTTTTCGAATTCGTCAGTCAGGTATGATCGCCCTCTCTGGTGATATAAATTAATCGTATTGAATCAGTCTAGTGTAAATTCTTCAATTTCGCCCTAGGCGTTCCTCGTTGGGCTGACAACCTCGATTTACCACCCTATGAGAATCGTCTGAAATTGATCGACTTACAACCTTTAAGCAAGCGTCGTGATATTGCAGACATTCCCATCATCGACCATTTGATAATTAGCGAAAAAATCACCTCCACCCGTTTGCTCCTCTTATCATAAAAATGGTTATACCTTTGTCAGACCCTTAGCCCTTAATGTCACCACCCTTTCCCTTCCTTTTTATTTAGTCTTAGTTTAATTCGATTTATTATTATTACTAAAATTATAATAGCTTGTATTAAACGAAAATAAATAAAAAAAAATTTTGTGAAAAATGTAAAATAATAAATAAAATCTAGTTTTGAAATATTAAAAATGACGAAATGTTCTAATACAGATACTAGAAAAATTCAAACTTCACTTGATTACTTGATTTTTAAGCCTTCAAAAATTGTTTATATTATAAACCCTTTTCTAAGGGAACTTTATTGCATCTATAAAATTTCGAAACTTTAACCCTTTGTCCGCTATTATTAATATTTTACAAATAACAAAATCGTTCAACAATTGTTTATAATTGTATTGCGTAGGTATTTTTGAAAGTGGCATTTCTGTGAAAGATGCATTAAAATTGACTGGAAAAAAATTACATAGAAATTAAAAACTTACGATTTCTGAAAAGGCTACCGAAAATCAGCCAAACATAAGATTTTTAAAATATTTGCTTGTAAGACCGTGCATTCCACTCCTAAGTGGTCTTATTGGTAATTTTTCCAATGTAATTTATATACGCTGCCTTCTGAAGAATTTTTTACTTATTCCTTTCTGCTTTTTAGGCCTAAGTTTGAGTAAAACCGGACTCACAATTCTTAAGTTCTATAATCATATTTATGCTGATTAATTGGAGAGGGGCATGAAAGCTGCTGACTTCACGCTACGTATTTTTTAACAGACCAGAACGTTGCGGACAACGAAAACAAATATTTATTAGGGAGAATAAATTCAAAGACACGAAAGGGGAAAACACCGAAAATATTCCCTGGGGCTGTAAAACTTCCTGCAAACTCCTTGGCGTAAAAAGGGAGCGTCCAACGCATCCATAACACTTGTCATGGACGCTGCTCATTTATCACGCCTTGGGAAGCAAACAAAAATTTAGTGCAAATCCCCGGATCTGAGCAGCAGAAGCTCTCGACGGTGGTTGCTGTATTTATTCACTCTCCACTTTCCAGGCTCCAGCCCGTCATGTCACCGCAGTCGCCTATGTGAAAAATGCAACCTCCGGAGCCCTTTAAAGCCCTCAGAGTCCTGCCGACCATGCTGCTGTAGCTACACCGTGTTTGCTAACTCCAGGCAGGTCTTTTTATGCGACGGCTTCTTATTTTTACTTGTCATATCAAACAGAAGATTTGTACCCGAGAAGCCGGATATTGCACCAATCCTTAAGTTGTCATTATCCATATCAAAGCACCGCTCGCTACTTGTGCCGTCTGCATGGCTTTTCTTTGTCCTCGAAAAGTGCGGGTGTCAGCAAGCTGACTAATAAGTACGTCGTAAAGTCAGCAATTGTGGGATATCTTGGCTGGAGAGCCTGAGTGATCTTTGTCTCGAACAATGTCACAATATTACATTGCTCTATAATTCCCTTTCATTGCTCGCCACGGCAATAACTCAGCAAACTTTTTCATTACAAACTCAAAGTGGGAACTCAAAGCGGGGAACATTCCGCGAAATACATTAAATCATACAAAGCACCGGGTATTAGTGTTTCAGCGCCTTTAGTTTCTAAAAAGGAGGAAAAATTTCCGCACTTAGCGCAACTTTTATCCTCCGACATTTTCCATATTTTAATAAAGTTGAAGACTTCCTTACCCTTGGAAATGAAACTCCTCTTGACTCGACTCAGCAAAGTGAACAGCGACGTCTGTCATGTCTGGGATTGGGGTTCACTCTTTGGATGGAGTGAAAGTGATTCCGATGAAATTTTCAGTGAAAGTTTGTTCAGTCCGTACAGCAAACAGCAAAAGCGGAATGAAAACTTCAGAGCCTGATTGAGAGGTTATATTTAATTTACCTTTGAGTTGAGTATACTCTTTTCATTTGTAATTCATGCTACTTAATTTTGATGAATCGAATCTCATTACTCTGCGGGCAATGAATGTTATAACCGGCATTCCTTTGGCATTTTATAGAATTAAATGAAAATTATCTTAATGTTTGAACAGCTGGTCGAGCAATATACAGAATTGAAGGACCTAGAAAAACGACCGCTTGGGATTTAACAAGGGTTTTTATTTTGATATAAACTGGAATCATTTCTCGTAATTTGAATTTATTTAGTCTTTCGGCTAATTTAGAAAATATTACTAGCTTTAATAAAACGTAGCTCATTTAAAAACCGGTTCGTTAAATGGCAATTTTAAAACATAAAACAATTTATTCATTCCACAAAAAACTTCTAAGCAAATTGAAGGTCTGGGTAAGTTTGCTTAAACCGACCCTGCGCTTAAAAATCAATCTCTCTCTTGTATAGGAAGAAGTGCCTCTCGAAGTCCTTTTTGAAATCTATTTATCATGGTGAGTGTGGCTACTTAATTATATAAATACGGCGTAAATATAAATATAAGAAGATGACATGTAATATATTTTGGAAAGTCAGCACATGGTCCATACTTGGGTAGTTCAAAATAACACGTTTCCTACATTTTAATAAACTTTTTAGTAAGAATCTTAGTACGTGTATAATTCAGTCAGTTGTAAACTGTCAGTCTTTCGTCAAATGAACCTAACTACACTGGGGGCTGTATTCTATCGCGTGAAACTATAAATAGCTGAATAACCTATAAAAATGATAAAAAAATAGAAAAACTATAGGCATTTATTGAAACAAAACAACACGCCGCCTAAAGGCGAAATCATAGAACGCACGTATAAAGTTGGCGCCATTGTAGTTTTGCTAAGAATTTAAAAAAACTGTGGTAAAAACCACTAACGAATGAAAAATTCAAATTTGGAGATTTGTCTTAGAAACTCAATGTACAAATTACTAGGAATTATAAAATATTATTGGTAGCATATTTCCGAAAATGCAATGTATTTTTGGTGAGGTAGCTTAACTGATTTTTCCCTATATTTTGGCACTTTATAAGGTGTATGAATTACCATTACTATTAAAACTTCCAAGAATAAAAATAAAAACATTTACGTATATCTATAAAATGATCCCAAATAACAAATTTTGTTTAAATCGGCCTCTTATTTTAGGCGCTAGAGTCTGCAAAGGACACCAGAAAAATACGATCACGATACTTTCTTCTTCTGTATCGCTTAAAAATAAAAAATAGATGCATTTTAAAGAAGCTTGTCTCAAATAGCTCGGCTCCCCAATAGAAGCAAAATAATTTACCTATTTCTTATATTACTACTTTATTTAAAAATCATTTCAAGAAATTTTATTCTTTGTGTCCTTAAACGTAATTTAGGCCCTTTGGAATATGATTTTATCTTTGATCGATCCATGGTGTAATATTACTCAAAATGATCGTTGGGTAATTTTGAATAATAATTTTCGTCGGATATTTTAATGGATGCATCAATCAACTAAATATTTCCTTTAATTCTCTTCTAGTTTTAAGCCATATGAACTCAATCGATGTAAATCAATCTTCACAGTCAAGCGCAACAATTTGTCTTTAAACAGCCAGAACATTGAAAATACTTTCCCGATAAAATTGTCTCCCTTTTTAAAATTCCTCTACCATTTATTGAATTCTTGGAAAGTTATCTAACCCGTCAATCCTAAAAAATAATCATACAATGTTTAAATTAAACCAGAAAGGTAGGAAGCTATATATGGAAGCGGTGACAGCGCCCTGTTAACACTTCCTTAGCTTATGGTTAGCCATACATCAAGACGAAACGAGTGGGCCGTCTTGAGCCCCTGGCAGAGAATATCAATAACCAGAAGGTGAAATCCTTTTTAGGTCATAACGGAGCGACGCACCCTACGAAGGCTGGAAAACGAAATTCCATATTCACATATGGGCGAAGAGGATTGCCAAGGTAGTGAAAAAAGGGACAGGGGAATCCTCAATGGCGAATTGCGTGAATACTGGGATTGAGCTTTCCCGGAATACGGCAAAAGATTTTAGAAATGATATATTGGCCCTACGAGAAATTTGCATGAGGTCTTATCACGAAATTGGATTCGGGATTCTTTTTCGCGTACTTAAGACAGGTGAGCTCTGCAAGCAGATCCTTCTATGACAAGCAAGACGATGACTGCCTTGAATACTAAAAAGGATGTCCCTCCCTTAGTGGAAATCGTTTTATAACAACTTAAAGGGCTGCCGATTATGTAAACAGATAGACACACTAATTAGCTAATTAAGGAAGCCAAAAGGCTGGCAGACCTCCTTTGACGAACCCATTCCCAACTCTATCGCTGCCAGTTTACCTAGGTATAAGCTCCCAACACCGACGGCGGTTTTCCAACCCTATCTGGATACTGTTCAACCATTCGGAAGGAACTCGTCGTCCTTCTTGAGAGCCTGACCAGGCTAATCTGGATCTTTGGAAAATCCACAAACCCCTAGGCAGGAAGACGACGATGAAGATGGTAATAATTGCGAAATTTCTGATTCCTGAGTCGCCGCTTAAAATCCCTCAATAAATCGCGCATAAAGGGCTCCAAAAAGCGCAACGTTCTCATTTTTTAATGAATTTCCTTCAATTGAGGCGACAGGGGCTGCCAGAGAAGATAAGTCTGCTCTGGCTAATTCTACAACCGGAATAATGGAATCCGAGCAAGCGCGGAGGTGGCGGCGTAGGCGACGACAAGACAGGGAGGAAATGAAAAAGTCACCAAATAACGACGTTTCGCAAAGAACAGATGAAAAATGATGTAAATAGGCCCCGGTTTATTCAGCTTGAATCTGAGGGTCTCAACAGGAGGACGGTAGGACCGCCAGTCTCGGTGCAGATGAAAACTTCTTGGAAAGAACTTTGGTCGTCTTCTTGGTTTTTTTCTGCGCATCCCCCTCAGAAATGTTCCGCGGAGACGTATTCATTTTAATGCCTCATTCAACACCAATAATGCCACACCACCGTCGGCAGATTTTGCTTCTACCTCACGACGAAATAGGAGGAAGATTTGTGAGAGCTTCTGAATAGTTCGCGCCCATCCTATGCAAATTGTCCCTGTATTTCCTGTGGAGTTTAATCTTTTCTAGTGAGACCACAATTAATTGAAACAATGCACCTAAAACTAAAAAATATCGTTTAAGGGCACATCCTAGTGTTCCGGCGTTAAAAAGTAAGCATATTTATACTATACTTATTTCGACACAGTATGTATTTAGGCTTTATTGTACCCAAACCCGTTGAAAAATCGCGCGCTCTACGCGCGAGTCGACATCCGTAGCCCCCTTAAATGCTTATAATTTCGAAAATAATTTGAAACTCTTCTTAAAATTTTAACTGTGCATACTTAAGAAGTAGATCTTTCGGAATATTAAAGAAAAATTTATCTTTCCAGGACGTCCTCGTAAAAATTGTTCTTCTTTTTAAATATAAACTTATAAAACTAATATTCTGTAAATATACTATTTTTTAACAAATTTGTAGCATACAGAGACTATTTTAAAATCAAACACACAATAAATACATTTAAATATTTTGTTCAAAGCATTTCAAACATATGAATTAAAGTAATTTTCTCAAGGCTTGCTTTCCTTAGAATAGGGAATTTAAAACTGAATTTATAAATTGACGCACATTAAAACATTTCGCCATATCTGGCTTTGTTTTTATTATGATATCACGATGATTACCTAAACGCTTTAGTGTATTTCAGATTGTTGAATAACAAATAAAAGCTTATAATAGAAAACAACTGCAACTGAATTTATACTGCCTAAAGGCAGAAATGGAAAAATTCCACAAGTAGTGTGGTGTCTTAAAACTATCCTCCAAGAATATGTTTTTAGAAGCTTTAAAATTCTAAATGCAATCTTTTAGTTCTACATTACTTCTGTCATAAAACTACAAGGAGTTTGATTCTAGTCGCGTGTGCTCACCATTTTATCGCCGAATTAAACATACATTAATAATATTTAATATTTTTTAGAAATGCCAAATATTTCATCTTTTCACGATAGGATCTTATTGCAAAATATGCAAGGTCAGTTAAATACATCCAAAAATGAGTTTTGAAGCTTTCAATGCAGGGAAACACTCTAAAGCTTTTCACCCACCTGTAGCGCACTATGAACAAAGCCATAGGAGCGATTCGACAGAAATTCATGAAAAATAAATTGGAAGTAACTTCAAAGAGTCTAGTCTGGCTAGACTGCAGCCCAGCAATAATTAATGGAAATTTTACATACGATGCCACAGAGTTCAACCGATACGTATAGATGTAGTATAATTCCCTGTTTTGCTCTTGGGGAGATTTAACCTAAATATGCGTGGTTTGGGTATTATGTATTTACTCTTGAATTGAAATTGATGAAACCAGAATCAGCGCAACCGTCATCCAATCTGTGTATTTATGTCCAGAGGATTGAAACGTGAAACATGAAATTGAAAGGGATGATGGTCTTTCATTGATTTTTTCGATCAGAGATTATTCGAAACATGAGCTACCCAGTGATTTTGTAGTCAGCTGCAATTTTGCGGTTAAACGAATATATTTTCAAATCGTAGAAAATTGAATTTTTAGCAAATTACACAACGGAGAAATAAATTAGTGCAAATAAATTACGTAATACCTACGATACAAAAACAAAAAAAGAAACTGAAGCTGTTTAAACCACGTAAGAGACGAAAATTGCGTTAAGTCTTTGACATGGTAGCTATGCATATTTCTACAAACACAATCACCTTTTACACCATTCCATATAGTGGCACGCACACTCGAAAAGTATTTTTTAGCTATAACAGAAAATAAAGCACAAAAGTCATCTAAAATGTTTCGAAATTACTTTCTATGTATTTCCATAGCAGATATAATAAGTTGCTTCTAAAAGATTGCATTAATGATTATGATTACAACCAAAACTATGCAGAACAGAGACCAGTAACAGTCAAAAGTAAAAATTACCCGTTTGGTGAATCTCTAGTTTAAAATTTCATTAAAACATCAAAGATACGTGATGATTGCATATTTGAAACATTAAACATTGCATTTCTGAGATATAAAGATTCAAAATTGTCGAGATTAAATTAGGTCTCACGTTTCACGACTAATATAGCAAAATAGTAGAAATGGACAACTTAGTCGTTGTTTTAACCAGCAACAAAAGTTTAAATTAAAATATACCGAACCGTAAGGTCAAAATTAACTGAATTTGAACATTAAATCAATTGTCAATTTAAGCAACATTTGTGGTACTGAATTAAATGAAAATTCCTTCTATACACAATTTCTCCACTAACCGATTTAATTAAGCTGGTCAATAAGAGTCTTAAATCAAAGTAACAAAAGACAACATAATTGGATTGAATCAAGTCCTTCTTTAGTTTTCTTCATCCTTTTCAACTTCTTGATAGAAGGCATTTTAACATAGTTCATTGGTTGTTTTTGTCAGTTTTTCAGCTTATTAAACCATAAGCTAAAATTCTGTTGGCTAATGCTTTATTAAAAGATCTAATTACATGCATACATAAATTCTCCAACTTTATGTAAAATATGAAACGCTTCTAGTAAAAGTATTGGTAGCAGAAAGAGTGATAATTAATAAAAATTCAAATATTAGGGATATCAACTGTTTCAATGATTCAGCTAAATCTGAATGATTTCCTTAAATATTTATACAACTAGGGAAAACCCGGACATACTTTGTACCGAACTGCATTTCCGAATGTGCCCAAAATACTTGACATCGGCGTGTGAAAACATCAATTAATTAATTACTTCACACGTTTTTGATAAAAACTCACGTGCACCAGCAGGTATAAATGCTGAACAATACTGAAAACATCGTTAGTTCTAAAAATGAAGTCGTTCGTCGTGTTATGTTTCCTCGTTGCTGCAGCTTGTGCCTACCCCGCACAGGAAGAGGAGGAAGTGGTTACCTTCGATGGAATCGAAAACCGCATCGCTGGTGGTCAGCTTGCTGCCCCCAACCAAATTCCCTTCCAAGTTAGGCTTTCGCTTACTAAGAATAATATGGGAAGACTTGTAACTAGTCTTTGCGGAGGATCTATCATCTCTCCAAAAGTTATCATCACTGCAGCTCACTGCTTAGAAGGGTACTACCCTTCGGAAAATTTTAAACTTTCTTTCTAAATCTCTACTTTTAATAGAGCAATTGACGGAGTTGTCCACATGGGAAGCACTAAGACCCGCCCTACTGAGGCTACTTATGTTGGCATTAAAGTTAAAAAACAGAACTTCGTTATTCACGAGAGGTGGAGTCGACTCACTCTCATGCACGACATTGCCTTGATCATCTTACCAAAACCAATCCAGTACAATAGTAAGACGACACTTACATTATCTTCCAACATGCATTTAAATCTGTCTTCTATATAGGCGCTGTTCAACCCATCAAGCTACCAACTCCAGAACAAGGCAGCTTCGAGAACCGCATGGCTGTGATTTCCGGTTACGGAAGGATGGGAGATGCTCAGAGAACATCGCCCGATCTACGTTTCGTCGCTCGTAGAATTGCTCCTGCTGATGTCTGCAAGCGCACCTTCTTCGCTAAGTTCAAGACAACCCATGTGTGCGTCGACGGATCAGGTAAGAAATCCGCATGCCCAGGAGATTCTGGCGGCCCACTTTTCGTTGAGGAGGGTCCCGGTTCCTGGACTTTAGTTGGTCTTACATCATTCGGACGTCCCACTTGCGAATCCGGATTCCCAATTGTCTACACCCGCGTTTCATCATACTTGGATTGGATTGCAAAGCACATGTGAACAACTTCGTTCTACAATGGCTTTATTGGGTTCAGATTTTCCTAAAAAAATTAATTCTGTTTCAAATTTTATTTTTGAATCAAAAATTTAAATAAACTGATATTTCATTATTTAAGCCGCTATTCTGTATATTTGTTTTATTTATTGTGTATTTTTATGGTATAGTAAGTTTGCATATTTCTACCCGGTAGAAAATTAAGTGGCATCATATACTATTCTAATTAATCTAAAGCTACAGACCTCTACTTTCTACTAAGGAGCTACATACACCTAGAAATAGAAACACAGGTATAGTAAATTAACCGATTTAGCCATTTCGCCCCCAAAAGAAGTATGTCTGTCTATTTAAAATTTTCTCCTCTTGTCATATGCTACGTGCAATATGCCTTCAATGCTAGTCCAACGATAGTCCTAAAGAGTTCATTTGCTCTCTTTATTCTACTTTCTTAGCCCATTGTTGTTAAAAAACAACAATTTTCGATTAGTTTTTGAAAATTGTCCGACAGGTCGCTAAAGTCCTAAATGGCCGATTTAAATGCGACTTTTTTACAAATCCTTGTCACACATGTTTAGTAATATCCGCATTGGAGGTAGACTGTTGACTGTTGACTGTTGACTGTTTAACACGTTTAGAGAGTAACTACGGAATAATGAACACTGAAATGTTACTATTCAGCCAAGTAATAAAAGAATATACATCTATAACAGATCTGATGGCTTTCAATGTGAAGTGATACGATCGTGTGCGTTGAGAAGTTAGATCCTGTCATAACAAACTTCGAATAAAGTGGATATTGACTCTTCTGAATTGAGAGCGTGGAGGTTGATCAAAAATGTGTTGAAGTGCCAATAAGTCGTTCTCCAAAATCATTTTTGACAAATACGCAAATTTCGGAAAACTAAACGAAACAAATTAGATGACATTTCAAATAAGTTGTGATAATTTCAACATGAAGTAAAACGTATTATACATAAAGTCCATGTGATTCATTCTTTAATATGAAATATTTTTACTTAATAAAACCCCTTCTATTCACTTTTATTACCTATTTGTTGGAATTTTTTTTTTTTGTTTTTTGAATATTGATTTATGTGATAAAATCTCATTCTCCAATCACTTTACGAACTGTTACCTGATAACCTATCATATTTAATTAATTAAGTGCGTTTTATCTAAACAGATGTTATATATATCGCTTCTACTTGGAATCATTAGTTTCTTACAATGCAATCGTTGGTCGTGTTGGTTTTGTTGGTTGCCGGTTCAGTTGCTCTTCCTCTAGAAGCTGAGGAGGACAACTTTGCACTACAAGGCATTGAAAAGCGCATCTTTGGTGGTCTTATTGCTAAGCCTGGGCAATTTCCTTACCAAGCAAGACTGAAACTACTTGTGCCCGTACGTGGACGTTTAGCCAATTCCTTGTGTGGAGGTTCTCTCATTTCTAACCGAGTCGTTTTGACGGCAGCTCATTGCGTCGATGAGTACTTGAACAACATAATGAGTAGCAAAAGCAAGCAAAAAATACTTTGCAATTTCATTCTAACAGGGCCATCAATGGAACTGTATACCTTGGATCTTCTACAGTCCATGCAACAGAGCCCACAAGCATTGCGATCAATGTGTATAAAAAAGACTTCATCGTGCATGAGAACTGGGTTCCCTCAGAATACAAAAACGATATTGCACTAATTATGCTTCCACTGGCAATTCATTTCAATAGTAAATTGGCCTCATATTTTAAAATATTATTAAACTAATTTTTAATCCAATTAGGCGGTGTTCAGCCTGTAGCACTTCCTACAAGTAACGCCGGTGACTTTATTGGACGAACAGGTATCATTTCCGGATTTGGATATGTTGGCAACAGTGGACCTTCTCAAGAGCTTCGATATGCCCCCAGAAGGATCTTAGAAGCTAGAAATTGCTTAGGAGCATACCCCAAACGATTTAGATCTTCTCATGTATGTGTCGATGGATCGTACGGCAAATCTTCCTGCTCTGGCGATTCTGGCGGACCTCTTGTAGTGGAAGAAGCTAATGGTACCCGAATACTTATAGGACTAACTTCATTTGGTGGCATAAGCTGTGAAATGGGTTATCCGACTGTTTATACAAGAGTAACATCTTTCTTAGACTGGATAAACAGAAAAGCCAGAATTCCAATTACGAACTGAGACACTCTTTATAATAAACATATATTCACTTAATTCCGCAGCCTTTTCGACTTGTTTTCAATTTACATTAAAAAAATTAATACATTAAAAAAATTAATAGTATATATTCACATTAATTCACAACGAATATATCGCAGTTTTGAAACAAAAAAATATAACAGCTCGATACAAATTAAGTTCAGAGATTAGAAGAATTAGGCAGATATAAAAGATCTATTAATAACATTGAAAACCTCTTTCATTGACCAAAGAAGCATCAAGAGCATTTTGATAAGTATTCAAGAGTACAAGTATTCACCAGAAAGGGGTATAGTAGATAAGGTAGATATAATATCCCCTAAACTTGATCAGCGTACCTTAGCAATAAGGTAAAGAAAAGGGGTGCTTCACTTAAGATCACAGTATTACCAAAAATTTACGATGTCCCTAAGGAATGAATGACACAACACGATTTGTTATGAGCAAATAAAGCTTTAATAGTGCATTACTGGTATTTATAATCTACAGTAATAAAGCAAAGGATAACACAAATCAGCATCAATAAATTGATTATGGTCAGTAGGTGATGTCTTCTATGCATCTCTCAAGTTTTTTACACAAATCTGAACTGGTGAGGCTGTGCAAAAAGTAGCTAATTTCAAAAGAGCAAATAATACAAAAGGAACTCTTGTAGTGAAATTTCGGTGTCTACTTGACATACATTAGAGTCGTTTATCTCAGCAACTATCAAACTTTTCGACTTAGGATTTGACCTAATTGTAGAACACACTTGCCGGCTTCTTTTCTAGGTGAAAGGATTTTCAAAATAGGTTTATTTTCACTACGAAAGGATTTAATTTTAAACCGCATAGTTTTTAATTTCTGATTAAAAATTTGAGAAAAAACCAATCCCCTACTTTTTCTTCGAACTTTACAATCCATCTAAAAAAATTGCGCCAAAGGAGTTTTGTAAATATGAAAAATAAAACCACCCCGCTCAAAAAAAGAAAAATGGTTAGTAGAATGGTTAGTAGAATGGTTAGAAGGACAAATCCTTCTTCATTTCCGATACAGAACTGAAATTTGTGAAAAGTACAGGGCGGCGCAGTTAATTGAAAATATTAGTTTCTGTGCTTGAAATTAGTAAAAACGCTGAAGTAAAAACTGCTTACGATTTTGCTGTAGAGCAGAGCTTTGATTCTTAGCTGTTTTGTTTTAGTAGCTTTTCCTTGCCTAGGTAATTCAAAGAACGCTTCGTTTTCGAATCCCCACATATCTTACCTTGAAGTCTTGAATTACCTAGATATTTAAAAACTGAGCTAAGTTAGTGAAAAGCTAATTATTTTATTGAATTTCAAACATAGAGTTTTTAAATTTACACACAAGAATAGATGGTAAAACTGTCTAGTCCGCTACGTAGACTATAGAACTCTTTTCGATCAGTTCTCATGTTGTAATAGTACATCACTTTATTCCGCTCATTCATTGTGGAAGACCGAATTTCTTCGCCGGTACCAAGAATTAGAAAAATCAATCCCACAAGTTGGGAGTTTACTGACCTTTTGTAAGGGTTATGGTTTATTACCCGTTGTATCATTCGTATCATCTCTCCTTCCATCCGGTTCCAAATCTTGGCTTCTCCTACCCCAAATTAGAAACATGCAAATCGATCGATCGTTGTAAACTGTAGATAACCTCGGGCAAATCTAAATCATTGTGGCTAATGTGATGTTTTCCTACGGTCGATTCCATTTGTGACAATGTTGTAATGCTGATATTTAAGATGGGAGACTGTTGTCCATATCTAAATGAAAATCACTCAAACGGATTCAGCGTTTGAATCTATGAGTCGCAAAAAAGCTGCTTCGGTCTTAACGCAAATAATGATGCATTTAATATGGCCTCTTTTGCCACCATGATGGTTTCCAGGTCTTCGAAGCCAAGGAAAGCATACGTTACGTAACATGTATCACAGACATACATATTTCGAGCGGAGAGAAAGTCAACTCCTTGGGAAGTTGAAAATGTGGTATTGGCAAAATTAGTTGCTTTATTGAAGTAGATATTAAAATGTTTACTAGGCCCACGATGGAAAGTAATCTATGCACGTTTTCCGATCTTCTCAGATAAACGCTGTTTATAAATTGTTTAGCACCACCTCCAACAAATCCTAAATATCAATTATCAACTTAATTTGAGCATTGCTATAAAACTTCTACGTCTACCACAGCCCCTTAGGCGGTAAGAACTAGTTCTGATGTGATGAAAAGCGTTGGCAAAAAGTCGGATCAAAATCTATTCAGCCCTTCTCTCTTAAGGTTGCATATTTTATATACCAAGACGGACATAATGAAACTAAAATTAAATTGTTTAAATACTTTCAATAGAATCGTAACAACAAAAAATTGTATTTTATTAGAAACTAAAATTTTAACCTAAAACTAGTTCAAAATTCAGAAATGAAAGCACATATGGTAATGCAAATTGCTAAATAGTTTTCAAAATATAAATCATAGGAAAACAGAACAAATAACCATTTCATACGCTAAAACGTAATATTCGGAAATGAAAATATGCTATTTTTTGTCATAGTGACTCTTGAGTCAACTAAATTAAAAGCAAACAAAATAAAACAACAAACCAAAACCAAAAAAATACGCGTGTCCTCTAAACATTCTGTCAAATATTTTTAGTTTCATCTGAGTTATTATTCTTTTACCTTTATTTCAGTTTCTTAGCGCTTGATTGGATTCCATATTTGTTTCTTTTCTATGTTGCACCTACTTGAAAATTATTTGTTTTTCTTTTATATAAAAAATCAAACACGCCCAAGGGCCACTTGACTCACCTCCGATTTATCAATCAAATAGTAATTACACAATTAAATTCTTATCGTCATGGAGAAGTACCTGGGGCCTTAATATATATAATATCGTGTTTACCGTAAATGATATTGTCCTACAATGAAGTTGCTTGTCGTCTTGTATCTGCTTGCGTCCACTGCAGCTGCTCTTCCTCTTGAATCAGAGGGGGACAACTTTGCACTACAAGGCATTGACAAACGAATTGCCGGCGGCGAGATTGCTAAACCTGGACAATTTCCCTATCAAGCAAGGCTTAGGCAGAATGTGCGACATTGGTGGGGAGGGGTACTTACTTCCACTTGCGGAGGATCTCTAATCTCTGACCGTGTCATTCTAACAGCTGCCCACTGTATTAGCGGGTATATTATTTGATAATCCATAAACTGAACAAAATATTACTAACTTCTGTGACTCCTCAGGGCTATCAATGGAACCGTCTATCTTGGTTCCAGTACAGTTGATGCAACAGAATCCACAAGTGTTGTAATCGATGTGCCCGGAAGAAATTACATCGCTCACGATGCCTGGTTTCCTGAATCGTTTAAAAACGACATTGGTCTAGTGATACTTCCAAAACCAATTCAATTCACCAGTAAGGCTGTCTGATGCCATCCAAAACACTACTAATGGTTTTTTCTTTAAACCAGGTGCTATTCAACCTGTAAATCTTCCCAAAGCTAGCGATGGTGACTTCTTGGGACAAACGGGCATTATTTCTGGATTCGGAAAAGTTGGGGACTACAAGTCTGCTAAAGAACTTCGTTATGTTCCAAGAAAAATCCTTCCAAATAGATCTTGTAAAGGTACATATGGTGATAGAATCAAACAATCTCACATATGCGTCGATGGCTCATCCGGAAAATCAGCTTGTGCTGGAGATTCGGGTGGTCCTCTAGTAGTAGAACAAGCCGGCAACCGAACCATTGTCGGAGTCACCTCGTTTGGTCAAATCACCTGCGAAAGTGGCTACCCCATTGTCTATACTAGAGTTACATCTTACCTGGACTGGATAAACAAAAATACTGGAATACCAATTCGAAAATAAAATGTCGACCCATTTTTGATATTGCTGTTTCTTTTGTCAATCAGATATATCAGATTATATTGAATTTAAATATTAAAATTAAGATCTGTAACTGCATGACATGCACCTGAAACTAACCTATTATTTTAAAATAAAAAAAATGTAAACACGTCTAGAAGAGCAAAAATGCTTAAGACATAGATACAAAATTAAAATAAAATGTGTTGATAACTCTTTTCTCTTATCACTGTAATTATCTTTTATATTTTGCTATATTAGCTTCCCCCTTAATATTAAAAAAAAATTAGTCAATTCTATGACTGAAGGGAAATTTTAAAACTGAATCAATTAATTTATCAATTATTTTTTATATTTGCTAATTGTTCTCAGTTAACATGAAAAACACTAAGCTAAATAAATCACAGTTTGTCACATTCAAACATTTTAATAACAATGATAATTTACGATTACAAGTGATCTTGCTATAGATTTATCAATCGCATAACCATTATGTAATTAAATTCTTATTAATATTCTATAAAAGTGGATTTTTACACAAACATAACTTAAATTGAAATTTCAATTAGAATAAATAAAATCTCATTCACACATATGTGTAATCATGTACGAAAAAATGATCTCCGTAGATAATTTTAATAATTGAAAATTGCAAAATCCCCTTAAATCATAAAATTTAAAAACTAGCGCAGTTGTTCATAACCTCCCCAAGCTTGCAACTCACGATTGTTCAAATTGCATTTTTGATAGTTGGCCCCAAAATACTATTGTTTGACATTATTTCGTTTTGCATAGTTTTTCAATTTTGATAAAAGTAATTTCCCTCTTCTTTTATCGTCCTCTAGCTATAAAGCCAAAAGTGTCGGTATGTCTTTTTTAATATCAAAAAGCTACCACGAGAACCGACAGATTAACACGCAAATACTTTACACTCGATTATTGTGATGGGTCGTTGGAAAAACCTGTTTTTTTAGATTAATGGTTTAAAATAAAATGTCAACTAATTTTTAAGTCTATAAAACGATGTGCATAAAGTTGATGAAATCGTAGATCATAGATTATAGTGAATTTTTACATTTTTGTTAGTAATAGGAATTCAAGATGAAAGCCCTAAGATGATGATGGTTACCTTTAGTAAATAATTGTAAGTAAAATACATACCTATCAGCAAATTAAAAAAATAATTGTTCAATTGACAGTTACATACAAAACTTTTCGCATATCAGAGCATGAATATGTTAACTAATTCTTGTATTCTTAAGTAGGAATTTAAAAAAGCCAATTAAGTGTGAAACAGGAATTTTTTGCTTTCGATTTTAATAAGTTAGAGATAATACCGCGTGGTTTATTTTTCTGAAAAAAGAAAAAACAAGTATCTTACATAATTTTTCAAACTGCTACGTGTGAACAATTTTCGACACATCTTAGAAATTAAATTAGTAATAACCAATTAATTGACCACGAAATAGATAACAATTTCCACAGACATTAACTAATAGAACCCTTATCTCCGAATTCCGAAGTACTCTCTAGCACTCTATAAATACTGCATCCGCCTGTAGTTTGTAGTTCTGACAATGAAATCATTCGTAGTCTTGTCTTTGTTTGTAGCCGTTGCAGTCGCCCTTCCCCTTGAATGGGAAGACGGTGTATCCCTTGAAGGGATTGATCACCGTATTATCGGTGGTCAAATTGCAAAACCAGGACAGTTTCCTTACCAGGTCAGACTTTTGCTAACAAAGCGTAGACTTGGAAGTTTGGTCGGATCTCTGTGTGGAGGTTCCGTCATCTCTAACCGGGTAATCTTAACGGCTGCGCATTGTCTTGATGGGTATGTTGCACTAATAACAAAATTACTCCAGACATAATTTTACAATGGTTTTGGTTTCTTTAGCGCGCTTTCCGGAATTGTGTACCTTGGTTCCTCTACTGTCAAGACAACAGAGCCCACAAGTATTGTAATGAAAGTCGACAAAAGTGCATTTGTCATCCACGAAAACTGGAATCCTTTAGGATTTTCAAACGACATTGCACTGGTCATGCTTCCTACACCAGTTCAATACAACAGTAAATTAGATTAAGTGGGATATATAAAATAAGCTATTAAATTTTTCAAATTTTACTAGGTGGCATTCAACCTGTCAATCTTCCCAAAGCATCTGCTGGTGACTTTTTAGGACGCACTGGCATTATTTCTGGATTCGGAATAATTGGCAACAGTGGTGGTGCTGCTCAAGAACTTCGATATGTCCCAAGGCTAATTCTAGAATCTAAATACTGTGAAAGCGCATACCCCGGTAGATTCAATTCAGCTCACGTATGCGTAGATGGAAAATACGGAAAATCAGCATGCCCTGGTGACTCTGGTGGTCCTCTAGTCGTTGAAGAAGCTGATGGAAGTCGAACCATTGTAGGATTAACTTCTTTTGGTAGCATGAGCTGTGAAATGGGCTACCCTACTGTTTACACAAGAATTACATCTTATTTAAATTGGATTCACCTGAAAACTGGAATCCCAATTAGAATATGAAAAACTGATTTGTGTAATAAAAGAAGTATAAGTTATACCACTCATTTTTATTTTTAGTAAATCCTTAAAACTAAAACAGTAACCCTTTCGGAAA